>OU862907.1:1827736-2017207 GCA_917880885.1 Limnephilus marmoratus
AGATTAGTTACTACTTTTCCAACATTTGTACAATGTTCTTCTTCTGGGAAGCCTATAGGTAAAGAGGACGAATGGACAACAATCTCACTCTTTTGTACGTTACTCGAACTGTCTCACTCATTCACACATGTCTCTTTCATGCCTTAAGACATGTGTTCACCACAGTAATTAATGATTTTCATATTTTTTTACGACTTAACGATTTTTTATAGAGGTGTTCCAGGCTCGTCAGTTGAGAGTTTCAGACAATCGTACGGTAGCTTATATTTAAATAGACTCACTGCTCTCACTGCTTCAGATACCCTTCATTGTAAATCGCTCTACGTGAGAAGCAAAAAAAGCTCGTTCTATAATAAGAGCAGCTTTTTCCAGTTGCGATTGCAAAATTAGCAAGTTTAGTTCAGTGGGATCCTTAGAACAGAGAAGTTGAGTTTAGTGAGGTCTTTAGAAACATTCTAAATATGAATTGGCTAAAATATTGTGTTATGGTGTGTTTGACGGCTATCTATGCTACTGAAAATTTTGAATACGGTACGTATTTTTAAAATTCAATTGTTCTCAGTATGTGTAGGTATTTTGAAAAAAATTTAAAAAGCCACCGAATTTTTCTTTAATTACTTTATTATGATGTTTACATTTATATATCATACATATTATAAAAGGTTTGAAGATTTGAAGATTATTTTCGTAGTCTGCCTCACTTGGAGATCTTGTAATGAGGAGAACTAAGTTTTGGATACATTTTCAGCATATTCTATACAACTTTATTATTTGACGATGGTTCATTCAGTAACTTCTGTAAAGATGATTTTAATAAACTATTAAGTTATTTTTCCGATAGTTCCTTAAGCCAAGTTTTGTGATTGATACTTGTGTTAAAGATTGTTATATAATTAAAATCTCAAGGGATACTTAGGTACGAGTATATTTAGCATGTCCATTTTCTTGGCTCTGGTATTATGATTGTGTGAGATGTTTGATTTTGTGTTTTTTTGAGGTGATGAACCAGAATATTTTTGGCATAGGTTTTTTGTATTCTTGGAACAACTGTTTAAAATATAATGTTTTTGACGACCTTATGGGACTAAATGATCATTTTGAGTTTTTTTGTTCTTGATTTTCATTCAAGCCTACTTTTTTATTACTTTTTCAAATATTTTCGAAGCGTAGTTAAAAGGCTGATTGGGGATAATTAGAAATATAATTTTTGTTACAATTTTTATGAATTGACATGACTGTAGTAATTTTAAGATCATCAAAAAAACCTTTTGATATTGACAGATTTGCAAGGTACTCGTAGTTCAGTTTAAATTGATTTGCTTGGTATTAGTTTATTTCCCCATCAAATATTGGTATTCAGGTAGCCACTGGAACGACAGCGTCTTTTATAACTTTTGCCCTCGATTGCACGTGCCATTTTCGAGTACATTTTGAATTTTTTCCGCCGACATTGAAAAAATAATATCTCCGAATTTTAATATGAAGACATGCAAACTGATTATAGTTCTATATGGTTAATAAATTAACCTATCTTTTGTTGATTATCACATATTTGTAGGAATTATAAAAAAAATATTATAAAATCGTAAACTTTAAAAATGTGCGATCCTGCGTGTTAATTCCTGTAAGATTGTCTTAAATTTTACTTTTTTAAGTCAACATTGGATATTTTTGATTTCTACACGTTGTCTAAACAAAATACAAGGTTTTTAATAAGATAATATATATCATAAGAATACGCAGTACTAACCTTTTTTACAATATTTGCAATTATTTTGCCGAGATCCGCCATTTTTGTCACAAAATTTTGCACCTGACAGCTAGCTTTCGTCGTCATATTCTAGATTAAAACTTTTCAAAGCTAATTGAAATTTAGATGTATATCTTTGTTAAGAATTCTTCTAATTGATAAACTATAGTTCGAATGCACACGTCAAGTAAGTAGGTCGATAATTGTAAAAATAAACACAAAAATCGAATGAAATTTAGATTTCAAATTCGATTTACGTAAAACATGTTAAAAATCACTAAATTCTCAGTTTGAACACTTGAAAACACGTTAACCACATGGATAATACATGGATAATTGAATTGTGATAACTGTTTGGTGTTAAAATGCAAAAACACAATCATTTACGGCATTTTAAAACATGTGTAAATTCATCCGGCCCGTCAAACAGTTTTGCGTCGGTGTTAAATATGAACTGTCAGATTTTAACCGCGAATTACGTTTTCCAGAAGCATCTAAATAGTAATAGTGTTGCCATAGATGAGAGACAATATTACCAGCTTTCCAACGGAATAAATATTGGCCAGGAACTGGTAAATAATTAAATAGTTTTTAATTGTTTACGAGTGGTACGTCATAAACGTCGAATTATTCGACGTGGGCAATCCTAGAAGAAAACAAAATGTCGAATTATTCGACATGGTCGCTCCAGTGGGTAGTATTTGTATTGTATTTACTGCGATGAAGAATTTATATAATATATCTTAATTGATATATTATATATTTATATACTCATTACGACTCAACACAGGGTGTCATAACGTCTGTCGTGTTTAACTTATATTAATGAAGAAGAAGATAATATTAATAATCTTAACGACAATATAGAAAACAAAAAGAAACAGAAAAATTAATTAGATCGAATGTCACTGGCGTTTAAAAATGACTTTTAGGTTGGAGATCTCAGTAGCCGAATTGGTTATGCGTTCGTCCCGGTAAGATGAGAGATCCTGTTTTCAAATCCCATTTCTGACCGTTTAAATCGCACTTTATGGAACGCGCGTTTTTTAAAGTTACCATGGCAACATCAACAAATCAACAAAATGTGAAGTCTAAATGTCAACTTTTAACTATAAATCTGACAGGAATATTAATTAAGAACTATTAATCTTATGTGACAGATTGCAAATTAATGTTTGTGTTTTTCATTTCCATGACAACAAGATATTGTGATGTCACATCACGAATTCATTAATAGTTCTTATTTCCAAATTTTTAATAATAATATCAATATTTATGTTTTCAAAGTGTACCAATAAAAAAAATAGCGTAAAGTATTCGTGGATAACTGGTCTTTAAAACATTTGCTTTATTTCGAGCACTCGGCTACGCCGTCGTGCTCGAAAAATCGCGTGTGTTTTAAAGACCTGTTTATCCACTTATATTTTAATATACTATTCTGTTTAGGCTGGCTCAATAATATTTTGTTTTTAACCGCGTTGTCAATCCTTTTAAAAACTTGACTCTCAACATTATCCACTACTGGAATAATCGTATTAAAAATTGATCTAATCTTCCTACCCAACATTAATTTACTAGGCTCAATGCCCGTAGACATTGAAGGCGTATTTCTAATATCAACTAAAAACGTTAAAAATGTATCTTCAAAATCAGTAGGAAATTTATTATTTACCATAATTTTTTTCAAAAAATTCTTCACTGTTTTAACCCATTTTCAGCTAAACCGTTAGAAGCAGGATACTGTACAGCTGAAGTCAATGATTCTATATTGTGTTTTTTGAAGAGTTTTATTAAATGTACATTTGTTACTTAAATTAGTTAAAATATCTAGAAATTGTTACATAGTTAATGCCCAAGAAATACAAAAAATTCTATATTGTAATTATGACAAAATTCCTTAAAAACTGTCGATGTGAAAGCTGTACCATTGCCACTTACAATTTGTTCCGGGATTCCGAACATAGAAAATAATCTTTTCAAAACTTTTATTGTACAAAACGAATCTACTTTATTTACAATATGACGGTCTATCCATTTTGTAGTTGCATCAACAATTA
Source organism: Limnephilus marmoratus (assembly GCA_917880885.1). Taxonomy (NCBI): domain Eukaryota; kingdom Metazoa; phylum Arthropoda; class Insecta; order Trichoptera; family Limnephilidae; genus Limnephilus; species Limnephilus marmoratus. Next base: position 1,831,544 of record OU862907.1, read on the forward strand.
TTAAAAAATTATGACCTTCCAAACGTCCCATGAAGTCAATATGCAATCTACTCCAGATTAAACCATTGATTGGCCAAGGTGCCAACTCAACTTTACACGGAGTAGGTAAACATTCCATGCATCGAGCACACTGTTTCACAGTTGCTTCTATATCATTGTTCATTCCGAGCCAAAAAAAATAATTTCGAGCAAGACTTTTCGATTTTACAATGTCTAAATGCGATTGATGTAAAAAATTCAATATAATTTCCCTTAATTCCCTTGGAACTACAAATTTATTATTATAAAATAAACATGAATTATAAGTCGATAATTTATTCCTAAAATACCAGAATTTCAATAAATCATCCCTTAAAAACATTTTATCTGGCCAACCATTAGCTACGAACTCGATAATGCTCGCTATATTTACATCATTAATCGAAAACTGTTTCATTATTTCCGCATTTAATGTTGTTTCTGAGTCGATTATATTCAAAAACTCTGACTCAATTCTACTCACGTTTAAACTATCAATATAATTTAAAAAAATAATCGCTACCATCAATATCGTCGCTGCAAATATCTAAATTATTCTTATTATTAATCGGCATCCGTGTTAAGAAATCCACTTTGTTATCACCTGATTTAATATGCTCTATACTATACTCAAAAGTTTGTAATATAATAGTTGGCGGCCAACACGGGGATTTGCTTATCCGTGTTCAAAATGTGTACTAATGATTTATTGTCGCAAGCCAAAACAAATTTATTCCCGTATAAGTACTGAAAGAATTTCTTCAACCCAAAGATTATAGCATACGCTTCCTTATCTAAAATAGAGTACTTTAATTCTGTTTCTGACAATAAATGGCTAGCAAATGCGATAGGTCTCTCTAAACCATTATCATATACGTGACAAATTACCGCTGCCAAAGCTCTGTCAGATGCGTCTGAAATAAGTTTAATCGGTAAATTTGGATCAAAATGCACTAAAATATTATCTGACGTCAGCAGTTTCATAACTCGCTCGAACGCAATATTACATTCCTCAGACCATACATATTTTAATCCCCTTTTTAACAAGTTATACAATGGAGACAAAATACCTGAAATATTATGAATAAAAGATCTATAGTAAGAAATAACCCCGAGTAAACTCCTAAGTTCCGAAATATTTTTCGGTACTGCCATTTGAGTAATCGCACAAATTTTATTTTCTAAGGGCATAACTCCTTTCTGCGAAATTCTAAAACCTAAATATTCTATCTCTGTTTCTAGAAAAGAACACTTATTTTCATTAATAGTTAAACCACAATCACTTAACTTGCTAAGTACTGATTCACAAATAGAAAATAATTCCTCTTTAGAATTTCCAAACAACAAAATATCATCTAGAAATACACGAACGTTACGAAGTCTGCCGACTACCGCCAAAATGACTTGCATAAATATAGCTGGGCTTGTGCTCAAACCGAAAGGCAAGACTTTATACGCGAATAATCCTATATTTTTTTTATTTTTTTTTTACATGAGCTCCACACAGGATACCCTGAAGAAAATAATTTCCCTCAGAGCCTATGTCATCTTTGGGGATGCTGTGTGGAGAGTTTTTTTAAGGAAAGGAAGGAGAGGAGAGTTTTGGGAAGGAAAAGAGTACTTATCACACATAATTTGCTCGACTTCTCGTTCAACGAAATCTGACCAAAGGCATTACGCAAATCTATTTTAGCAAAAAATTTTGCACCATTTAAAGATGAAATTAAATCTTCTATACGAGGCAATGGGTATTTCAACTTCGCTAACATAGGGTTTAATGTGGTTTTAAAATCGGTACAAATTCTAATTGAACGTCTTTCTTTTTTACAACAACAATCGGACTAGCCATATCACTTATTTCTACCTTTTCATTTATATCTTCACGTAACATCTTATTTAATTCCTCCTCTACCTTACCACGTAAACTAAAAAGTAACGGTCTTGGATTTAAAAACTTTGACCTGAACTCCGAAATAACTCCGATGTTAGCTTCATAACCTATAAGCCTACCCGATTTTTCTGAAAATACATGAGCATATTTTTTCTTTAAACTATCACGAAAATTTAATTGATTATCACAACAAGTCTCACTGGTATTTACCGAATTCATTCCACTCAATCCGATACCGAAAACTTGTAAAAATTTTCTACCAACAATTGTTGAATTACCATTTTTAATTATTACGAACTGCGTATCCACACTTTTATTTAAAAATAACACACTTAAATTAACTTTACCTATAATATTTAACCGATTCCCGTCATATCCTGACAATTGAATATTGCATATTTCCAATTCATAGGAAACAAAATCTTTTAAATACACTTCGTAAGGAATTGCATTAATTTCTGCACCGGTGTCAACAATCGCTCGCAAAACAGTGTTACCAATAATCAGATCTACGAATATCGGTTCCGGCCCCGCGCCGTCATGTAACATTAAAACCGAATTCAATCGTTTATTTTTATTACCTACATTAATTTTACTGCTTTTACAGAAATTACTAGGATGACCCGATTTAGTGCATCGATTACAAAAAATATTCTTCCAGCAATCCTTTTGCAAATGATTCGTTTTTCCGCACAAAAAACATTTTTTTAATGGAACATTTACTGGCGTCTTACTACGTACTGCACTTTTAAATCTGATCGGACTATCCGACCTGGGTTAACGGACAAAATTACTTTCCTTATGCACAACTTTTAAATTCGTATCAACTTTCTTAAGATTAACAACATGTTCCCATGAAGCTGCTAACTTTATGCATTCCGAAAAAGAAGTATTGATCTCCTCAACGAACAACTTATGTATCAATATTTTTCATTGAAAATTCCAATAATGAATATGTCCTTCAAACAAGGTTCCAACCTCAATTAAAAATTGCACGTTAAACTAAGTCCTCTCAACCTAGCAGCGTAATCTTTAATAGATTCGTTAGCTAGCTGTTTACACTTATAAAACAACTCACGCGACTCGAAATATTTTGAATTGGTTTGCAATGTGAATCAAATAATTTACATAAATCATCAAACGAACAAACAGAAACCTTTTTAGGGAAACATAAATCACATAACAAAGAGAAATTTTCTTCGGTGAGGCAACTCAGCAAAAATACTCTTTTGCGCTCTTGTGACACAACTTTGTCATCATGTATAATGAGGGCCTGATCCAGTCGTTCCTTGAACAATGACCAGTCTCCGTTCTGTAACAGAACGTCCCCAAATTCTTACAAACACCCTCCATTGGGAGAAGAGCTGAAACAAAATAATCAGGACTACTTATCTCAGCACTTCTAGAAGGCTACACTCCGAGGTCCACGTTCCACGTGCACGCCACTCAGAGCCGTGAATCAGCGTCCCCGTCTGGCTCCGTCTCCCGACAGCTGCGGATCCAAACCCTCTCCTCCGAGGTCTTCCTTCCCAGACTGCAGCGACAGAAACCAAGTCACGGTTTCCGGCTAATCCACTCGATGATGATCCGATCCTAGACCTGATCCTTGATCCTTGACACGATCCTGTGTACCCCGTTACACGGTGTACCCAACGACAATAATTCTACAAACTTGTCATACCCACACACGCAAATAACTGCGTGTGGCTGCTCCAGATTCTTCTTAATGCGATCGCTTCCTGCGATCCGCCAATTTCCTGACAACAATCTTCCGATCTTGGAATTTGGCGTATTGGCGTAAAAAAAACGAACTACCGAGCTGCGCCAACTGTGTTGTATGCTACTTCGGGTAGTAAATAATATCCGTTAATGTTACATTGTTTATTGTTGAAGAGGTTAATATGGAGAGAGCGCTCAACAGCCAGTACATCCCTTTTATGCATCTCCATACTCGCTGTCTCGCTCTCATGCCGTCACACTCACACACATACATCACACTGTGAAAATAACACTGGATACAAAAGCGGAGAGCAAATGAATCTAATTGCTTTACCTTTACAAAGTTACTTTTTGAAGGGATACATGTTTACATTGGAGTAGGAATGGTCTAAACTAAATATACTTAATTAATACCGGTGTAACCATCTAGAATTTTACGTCTTCAAAACACTCTTAATATAACGAGTTTTAGCGAAAGTTACAGTCTAATTTTGGTTCCCCCAAGTGTTAAAGTGCGCAAGTTTGCATAAGCATTGTCTATTGCATATTCAGCCGTCGTTTAATAATATATAAAAACAATTTTTGAAATCGCAAACTGTTCAAGTAATTTTGTGACATTATTATACGCTAGCGGTGCAGATACTTACCATCACCTCCGCGCTCCAAAATCAAGGCGGTTCCATCAGCCATACTTGCAAGTGAATCTAGCAAACTTTCCCAATAACCATTTACATTATGGATGCGCAGGCATATATTACTTTGGCGAAGGATGCTGTTAACCTACTAACTAACATGATTATGGATCCTAACAACAAATTCACGAAAGAACACCTCGCAAAAATAATTCCCAAAACCAACGACATATTGGGAACAATCGGCCAAATGGCAGTTAAAATGGCAAATCTAGAGGGAGAGTTGACTGCTCTAAAAAGTGCAACCCCTAATATGCACACCTCTTTAGATTCACAAACCCCAAGTGTCTGTGATATTCTCGCTGAAATGAAGGAACAAAATTATAGAGATAAAAACCTAATAATTCGTAACATTCCTGAGAATACATCGTTATCGCAAATTGAATGTATTAACAGCGACATAGCATCAGTCAGAAAAATACTCTCAGATATTGATAACTCAACAACCAACCTAGAAATGAAAATCTATAGACTAGGCACAAGGAAAGACGACAAACCAAGAGGAATCAAAGTTGAGTTTCCTGAAGCAAAATGGCCAAGAATATTACTAACCAAAAAACACGTACTTAAAAACAACATTAGATTCTACCAAGATCAATCGCTTCTCCAGCGGAAACAATTAAATGACTTAAGGAATGAACTTGAAAAAAGAAAGGCTTCAGGCGAAACTGACATCACAATCAAATATATCAACAATAGACCTACAATAACGAAAATACATCCAAAAAACTAAAAGAGAAATTGAAAATATTCTATCAAAATGTTCGTGGTCTTAGAACTAAACTTCAGGATCTAAAATCAACCCTACCCACTTTAAAACATGATTCTTACGCCTTCACCGAGACATGGCTAAATAATAATATCAACACTTCAGAACTGGGTTTCTATAATCATACAGTGTACAGAAAAGACAGAGATGAAAAAAATAAATCCAGGGGAGGTGGAGTGTTAGTATCCATAAACAACAAACTTCATTCAAGAAAACTTAAATGCATCTATACACATCTGGATCAACTGTTCATCATGGTATCCAGCAAAAAGGAAAAAATTATTATCGGCTGCGTCTACATTCCCCCATCCTCTGACGCTCAACTATACAAAGACCACTACCATGAAGTTGAAACCATCCGGAGAAGATTTCCTGGCGCCACTATAATTTTGACAGGAGATTACAATCTGCCTAATATTGCATGGGACGTAGAAAACAACAAAACTTCATGCACGGACAACATCCACCACGGTTCTCATGATATAATCGAAATGTCAAATTTTCTTAGTCTCCGTCAGTTAAACTGTGTTTTGAATATAAATTCTCGTCTTCTCGATCTAGTATTTTCCAATTCTTCATCAGTGAAAGTATCCGCATCTGTTGAATCTATTCTCCCGGTTGACAAATATCACCCACCTCTAATAATTGAATGTAACAGTTCAATAACTAAAAAAAATCCATCTGCATCAAGTAAGTTGAACTTTTTCAAAGCAGACTATAATCAAATCATTAATCTTTTATCTTCAACCGACTGGAAATTTTTGGATACTGAAGAAAACATCAATGTAATGGTTGACAAATTTTACTTAATTCTAAATAATGCTATTGATTTATATGTACCCGTTTCAAAAATTTATACGCATAATTACCCAAAATGGTTTAGTAACGATCTTATTAAATTAATTAGAGACAAAAAAATCGCTCATAAAGCTTACAAAACATCACATGATCCTATTGATTATGCAAAATTTTGTGAACTAAGAATGAGCATCAAAAAAATGTCCAAGTTATGTTACAAAAAGTGCATCGATAACTGCGAAGAATTGGCTCTTGCCAACCCTCAAAATATCTATAAATTTTCAAACCTACTAAACAATAATGACTCCGGTGTACCCTCTAATATGTATTTAAATAACAAAATGGCCGATAATCCCCAAGAAATCGTTAATTTGTTTGCTGAATTCTTCAGCAAAGTCTACGATTCTGCAAACAACTCTCCATCATTCAACACCACAACATCTAATGATAACCAGATCGATTTTAATCAATGTATATTTGAAGAAAGTGATATTAGAAATAAATTAAAGTCCCTAGACCCGAAAAAATCGGCTGGTCCTGATAACATTCCTACAATCTTCTTATCGAAATGCTTGTCAGTCTTAACATATCCTCTTACTAAACTTTTTAACTTGTCAATAAAAACGGGCATCTTTCCGAATAAATGGAAAACAAGCTTTCTGTCTCCAATTTTCAAGAAGGGTGATAAATCCGATATATCCAACTATAGACCTATCTGTATCCAGTCGTCGATCCCGAAAATATTTGAATCTGCTCTGCTCTCTAAACTCTCTCCTGAGATTAACAAAGTAATTTCACATCGACAACACGGTTTCATGTCAAAAAGGTCTACTCTCACAAATTTGATGATTTATCAGGAATATTTATTTAATAATATGCACAATCGTCTTCAAACAGACGTAGTATACACTGACTTCAGCAAAGCTTTCGACAAAGTCTCACACAAAATACTTATACTCAAATTAAAATCCCTTGGAATAACGGGGCATATTTTGAGATGGTTCGAAAGTTATTTATACAATAGAAAAATTTCAGTCAAACTCAACTCACACTTTTCACATCAATTCGAAATCTTCACCGGAGTTCCCCAGGGGTCACATCTAGGACCAGTATTGTTTTCCTTGTTCATCAACGACATAACTACAATCTTTGATGGAGTTATTGTACTTTTATTTGCGGACGATCTTAAAATTTACAAAACAATTACTAATCTCAATGACTGTTGCGTATTACAAACAAATCTTGTGAGGCTACAAGAGTGGTGCATCCATAATGAACTGTTCCTCAATATTGAAAAATGTCAAGCAATAACTTTTGCCCGAATTAAAAACCCTATTACATATGAATACAGTATCAACAATATCTTTCTAAAAAGAGTTGAACAAATTAAGGACCTAGGTATTATTTTTGACAGTCAATTATCTTTTGTTCCTCATATAAACGAAATATCTAACAAGGCCATGAAAAGCTTGGGGTTTATATTGAGGACGGTAAAAGATTTTAAAATAATTAATTCTTTTAAATTGCTGTTCACTGGGTTGGTGAGAAGCCATTTAGAGTACAATTCAACAATCTGGGCTCCTTTTTATAAGATTCACCAACAAAAAATTGAGAGAGTGCAACATAAGTTTCTGAGATTTATAAACTATAAATTAGGAATTCCAATCGAAGAGCTTAACTACACATATCTAATGGAATTACTAAAATTAAATGAATTAACTTCGAGACGAATAATGAGTGATTTAATATGTCTTTTCAATATATCAAATGGCAGACTGGACGCCCTTGATTTAACCAAACTAATCCAACTGCGGGTACCTACCCGTAATACAAGATTGAATGCGCCGTATTTTGTTAACGCGTCTACTAATAATTACTTCGAAAACTCGCCTATCGAAAGGCTTCACAGACTTGGAAATAAATATAACACAATCGATGTTTATCGTCATCATTCAGTGTCGAAATTTAAACTCAGCATATTGGAATACTTACAATAGAATTATAAATCTCCAGTTTGAAACTTTCTGTGCACAGTTTATCGTAAACATACATAGTTATGCTCCGTAAAACACCTACCATACACGGCGGAACAAAGGTTAGTAATTTATAATTTATAAACAAACTTTACAAAAACTCTTCTTGTTTATCATTGTAATAGGTAATAATAAGAAAATTACTTTAACGGCTTATACTTTGACTAATTTTTAATTGGATTGTAATTAAATACTCGGTCATATTATCGAACTCATTTGTCCTCTCCGTGATAGTTTTCTGAAGTATCTGACATTATTTGTTATGTTCCACTTGTTATGTTATCTGAAATGTTCCACGGTATCAGTATAAAGTATTTTGTCTTCTTAAATTGAATTTTGCAGAAATTCTGACGACAATGTAACTGATCAAAATGGAATCGTTTTGAATATTAATTTTAGTGCGGTTCAAGTCGGTAGTGCGTATTTTTGATTGAAATCAACATCGCTATGTATTCAACACATATAAATTACACATATATTAAGAACCCACTCATTATTATTATTTGTCATACATATGTTATGCTATCTGCAGCTCTAAAACTTATTTTTTTCTCTTTATTGTATAATGCTATACATTTTACTTACCAGCTTTACTTCTATGTAATATGTGAAAAGTTTTGTTCTTTGTCATCTAAACACACCTGTATGTACTAAAATATATAAAAAAATGTAAATGTATGTAAAAGCCCATAAGGGCGTTAATGATAAATAAATAAATAAATAAATAAATAAATAAATAAATAAATATAATAACAATTTGACAATAAAATTAGGTCATTAGTAACTCATATTACTTGTAAGGTGTTTCCCTAATCACAATTGAAGTGAGAGCTACAGACCCAAGGTACTGGAATTACCAAAATATTTAGAAATTCGACAGTCTATAACGACTAAACAACAAATATAATTATTAAAATTGATTAAAATCCTTGTAGACCACCCCTCTCCCTCTGCCCCTTATGTTATGTATATAAACCGTAGACTAAGAATTATTTGTACCAGTCTGAAGATGGCTCTAACGAGCTGAAAAAATAAAATTAAGTGAAACAAAGTTTTAAATTATTTTTATTATAATATATTAACATCATTACTTGTTAACAGAATAGATGCTTGCTTTTCAAACGGATTACCAGACCTGGACCTAAATATGTGTTAAACTATTTGTGAGCACTAAATTATTCAACGCAAGATTCAATTCGATTTGAAAATTTGCAAAAATTTTTAATTCTGATTCTTTTTCCTCCATACTGAAATCATTTCATATTTAGTCCAACTTGGTCCACAAAGACGTGTACTATAAAATATGGAGTAAAGTTGTAGAACTAATCTACATATGTATTTATATACGGACGAGTGTCTGTGGCGGGCGGATACCGGACGTACACCGGGTGGGCGGCGTGGATTTGATTTTTGACGAACTTCAAAACAAGAGAAAGGTCTCTGCCTAGTATAGATTTGCACATTTTACCATTAAACCAAAAGGAAGTTCACTTAATCCTGATGAAGTAAACATTGCTCACGAATCATGTTGTTTTAACGAACAGTTAAAGTGGTCATAACTAAGTTTGTACTTTTATAATTTAGAATTGATTTTGATTTAGTTCGGGATTCTGCTCCCGGTTATGACAACTTCTCGGTTTATTAACTAACTTGGTAAGTTTTAGATTTATATAACAACAATGTCTTATTGCTAGCAATAATTGTTGATATTATATATAACGGCGACATATTTATTTATACACGTCTTGAAGGCTTTTACACGAATACACTATTATAGGTATAGTTGTCTAAAGGAGTATACAAGCAAATGCATAAGATCATTATATAATAAACTGTGAATTTGAGTGTGAAAGATATAAGCAGGAACAGTACAATATTTTCTTTTCATTTATTTATTAACGACTAACGTCCATTTTACAACAAAGTATCACGAACTTTGGAAATGAACATTGTGAGGATAAATGATGGTACATGAAGCAAAGACAAACAGAGAACACAAAAGAGAGTAGAAAATAGTCAATGGATGAGTTTTGGTGTATGCGCCCTTCGTGCGCGGAGAAGCTGGACTGGACTTGGATTCTGATGTCGACTTTATGCTTGTAGATTGCGGACTGGAGGCGAGACCCGCGACTGAAGTGGTGGGGTGGGGTCAAACAGTTAAGGCAAACGAGTTTCCCTGGCAGGTGGCTATATTTAAAAAGAATAATGGACAGTTCAAGCAGATATGCGGTGGCAGTCTGGTGAGGAGCGAGCTAGTGATCACCGGTGAGTTGAGAGTTGAGATGTTCGGTTTTATTTTGTAAAGAACACCAATGGGTGGAAAAAGTTCTAAAAGGGATTTTCCTAATGAATCTCTCTTCGATAAGATAAACGAACTGCAGATACGAGTATGAGAAGAGATTTCAACTGAGGAACAAAACCCCCCTCCTGCCAGTATTGGCGTTGGCAGTCTGCGGGCTGGTCTTAGATGGTCATCAGGAACAGATTAGTGAATAGTCTTCAAAATGTCAGGGCACTCGGAATTTTGATTTTTAATTATTTTTATTTATTTGCCTTTAATTACACAAATCACATATTATTAATATAAAAACATCAACCTCACTCGGACTAATTGCCTGTGTGAAGTTAACGTTTACAGATTTGAGTGAAGTAACATAATTAATCACTACGTATAAAACACTTAAAATTACAAGGAGAACCAAAAAATATATTAATAAACCGTTGCAGGCTGAAAGGTGATGGTGGCACACCCCTTCCTTCTATGAAAATGAATTGTAGTTGTCTTAATTTATTGATTTTATTTGTTGGTTTCTAGCTGCCCATTGCTTCTCTGATGAATTTGTCAACCATGAGGTTAATGAGAAAGACTATCGAGTGGTTGGAGGGAGCCGCCGTTCTTCATGGACTGCACGAACATCAGGCAAACAGACAAGGGAGGTTTGTTACAAAATCAACATACTTTCATAAATAACAAAACGTTTCTTTTACGTCTTTATTGAGAATCGATTTAACCCCGCTAGCCCCGGAAGGACATTAGTAGCCACAAACGTTATATTTTATAAGAACCTCAGATGAACAAGTCTGAGGGGTTTATGCATTATAAAATAAGATAACCAAAATAAGAATCGTGACTCCCTTATCAGGCCCAAGAGCTTCTCTTTTCTGATAAGGTATGCACGTGATAATAGTACTCTTAATAATATAATATTTTGTTAAATATGTGTGTAGAATATAAAAAAAACATTGAGATTTTAGTGGTAGGAATTTTGGTATAAATTTCAGAAAAAAAGGAATACAGAACACGCAATTGCTACTGTGATGAACTTATTACACATCATCTAGCTAGACCAGGGGTTCTCAACGTGGGCGATAACGCCCCCTCGGGGGCGTTTCAGACTTTCAAGGGGGGGCGGTAGAAGAATAAAAGGAAATTGGGGGGCGTTTCAGACTTTCAGTAGTGGCGGTACAAGACCCAAGAGAAACCCATCCCAGCCCATTCCATCATTTGGTTCAAAACGACGTGTTTAAAAGTTTTCAAATTTCTGATACTATCTTTTTCCTTCGGATTCACTTCAAAGTTTTGAATATTATAATATATAGGGGATATTTCTAGTGTATATAAAAGTTGCTATGAATCCTTAAAACCATATTTATGTAATTTTCCATAGCAAATATAGTATATTTTTACGAAATCATTTACAAAAATCCCAAGATTGAGTCTCGCAAAATAATGCCGAAATTTGAAAGTAAGAAGGAATTTGCTGGTGTTTGAATACACTGTCTTGAGATAATTTAAATTATATTCATATATTTTTTTAATAAATAAATCAAAATATTCCCTCTTTTTCGTGATTTATTAAAAAGTTGTTCATTTTTAATGGGTTATCTAACATTTTTTTAGATTTAACAAGTGTAGGTTTTTCTCTGTTATGTGAAATTTCAAAGTCAATCCGGGGGAAGAAGATGTTATCTAAATATTATTAAAAAAATTACGTGATTTTATATGTTCATTTAATACCCCTTTTTCACTATTACACAAATTAAAACAGGATTTGTTCCCATACAGTCGTGACCCACTTTAGTGTATAGTACGTACATAAATGAAGGTGTGTAATACATAAATGTAGGGTTGTAGTTCAAATGTAGGTATGTAGTACATAAATGTAGGTGTGTAGTATATAAATGTAGATGTGTAGTACATAAATGTAGTTGTGAAGTACATAAATGTAGGTGTGTATAATATAAATGTAGATGTATAGTACATAAATGTAGGTATGTAGTGCATAAATATAGATGTGTAGTACATAAAGTAGATGTGTAGCACATACAGTGGCGCACACAGAAAAAAAATTCGGGGGGGGTTTTTACAAAACATAAAATGCATGCTGTACCTATCCATATCTATTCAAACGTTTATATACTAATGTACAGTGTATATCAGAGGTTCCTAGCCTTATCTGGCTCACTGCTCACTATCCAAGTATAGTATTCTCTTCAACGCCCCTCCCCCCTTCATTGAAATGCGTGACAATACGCATAGAAAATGCGCCGCAGGCGAAATTTTTTTGAATGTGAAAGTTACATAACCTTTGCAAGGGGAAGCTCATCAGTGCCCCAGTCAGTGGTGCGGTATCGCCCCACTTGGGAATCACTGGTGTAAATAAATAAAACACTCCATTAAATTAAATTTTAAATGACAAGAAATCAGTGGCGGACTAAGGGGGGGGGGGCGGCCCGCCCGGGCCCCCGCTTCCGGGGGCCCCCAAACTCCTCCATGTTCCCTTGATCAAATCCTAAACATGCCTTTAAGGCACCAGGATACTGTAAATTTTTTTTTCATTTTTTGAAAGATGCACTTGTTAAGAATGCTCTCACCAAATTTTTTAAAGAAATTCGGTAAATTGATGGAGATACAACATTTTATGTGAAACCGTTTGAAACAGTTTTGAATTATCCTTCGGCAAAACTTTGAATGCCTTTTTATCGAAATTTTTCAACCTGGTTGATAACATATTAAACAAACTATACATCCGATTTGTATTCAATGTAAGGGAATTTCGATATCTAAAAAAAAGATAAAAAAGGCGGCCGGCCAATTTTATTTTCAATTTTTTATAGTAAATTTTCATCGTTCATAAAAATAAAAATAAATTGGAAGGGGGCCCTTTATAAAACAATCCCTACGTGGTGTCATAGTCAGGGCCGGATTAAACATGTTGGGGCCCCTAGGCAATGCACGTCTCGGGGCCCCTTTACCACAGGGGCTCCTAGCCGATGCGTGGCCCCTAGACAGTGGCCTACACTGCTGTGTGGACAATACGGTCCTGCCAGGGCCAGCTTAAACATGTCGGGGCCCCTAGGCAATGCACGTCTTGGGGCCCCTTTGTTCTAGGGCTCCCTACCCGATGTGGGGCCCCAAGGCAGTTGCCTACACTTCTTATGGATAATACGACCCTGGCTATAGTTACTGGATTTTCAAAGGCCCTAATTGCCCTATACTGCCTTATGGACAATACGGCCCTGCAAGGACAGGCTTAAACATGTTGGGGGCCCTTTAACCTAGGGGCCCCTACCCGATGCGGGGCCCCTAGGCAGTTGCCTACACTTTTTATGGATAATACGGCCCTGGCTATAGTTACTGGATTTTCAAAGGCAGTGCCCTATACTGCCTTATGGACAATACGGCCCTGCTGGGACCAGCTTAAACATGTTGGGACCCCTTTAACCTAAGGACCCTTATCCGATGCGGGGCACCTAGGCAGTTGACTGCACGTCTTATGGATAATACTGCCCTGGCTACAGTGACTGCATTTTCAAAGGCAGTGGCCTACACTGCCTGGCAGGGCCCTCTTAAACATGTCGGGGCCCCTAGGCAATGCACTTCTCAGGGCTTCTTTACCATAGGGGCCCCTAGACGATGCATTGCCCCTAGGCAGTGGCTTACACTGCTTTGTGCACAATATGGCCCTACCAGGGCGGGCCTTAACATGTCGGGGCCCCTAGACAATGCTCGTCTTGGGGCCCCTTTACCCTAGGGGACCCTACCCAATGCGGGGTTTTTCTAATATGTTGTCAACCAAGTTGAAAAATAAAAGACACAAAAACCAAGATAATTCAACACACAAACTGCTTAAAACGGTTTCATATGAGATGCTGTATCTCCGTCAATTTTACGAATTTCCTTTAGTATATGGTGAAAGATTATTAACAAATGCATCTTTTAGAAAATGAATTAAAAAAGCGACTATTTTTTTTGTGTCATGGCGCCTTTAAAATGTGCATAGTACCTATTTAAGGGGGCCTTTAAAAAATCCTTATGTGGTGCCATAGTGACTGGATTAGTTTAAGACTTGGTGCATGCAAATTGGATGTATAGTTTTTCTAATATGTTATCTAATCATTATTTCTTATATGTTATCAGTTTTTCTAATATGTTAAAAATGTAGTTTTGAGAAAAACGCGTTAAATTTTTTGCTGAAGGATAATTCAACATACACAATGTTTAAAACGATTTAATATAAAACGGTGTATCTCCGTGAATTTTTAGAATTTTCTTAAAGCATTTTATGATAGCATTATTAACAAATGCATCTTTTAAAAAAGGAAATAAAAAATAAAAGGAAACAATTTTTACAGAGCCCTGGTGCCTCAAAGCCTTGTTTAGGTTTTGATAAAGGGAACACGGAGGTGCTTGGAGGCCCCCAGGACCAGAGGCCCGTGTGATCTGAATAAACATCTTGTAAAATTAAATCAACTATGGGGGGGGGGCTCATCCAGCTTTGCCGCCCCGGGCCTCGACGGGTCCGCCACTGCAAGAATTTTTTTTTTTTTTTAAGTAGGCACGAGTACATTTCTTCGCGCGGTGCGAAATTATTTGACTCTGAATAAGTCATGACAGTTTACATCAGCAATTAATATAATTATAAAATTATATGACATAAAATAAGAAGCTCCGATAATAATCCAAAAATAATCTGGCAAACAAATAACTGTGAAATAGAAAACAATAAACAAAATAAACCAGCCAAAGAAATTGAATACGAAAATAAAGTTAAAAAAATGCTAATGAAAATCCAAAAATGGGCTAATGTATTCAACTCCTTCGCAAAAGTTGGGCTAAACCTCGCCAAAAAATTAGTGTGACAAAAGGATCGACTACATTGATGATATACAAAATCTAAACTAATTTTATGATTTATTATGGTAAATAAATATTATCATAATTTTCATACTGATTAAATTAAACAAATAAATAAAAAAATTAATTCAGTTGAATGTCTAATTTCCTTGGTTTTTCTGCCAGTTTATCTAAAATAGAATTGACTACTGGAGTCATGTTTCTGTACACATGCAGAACAGTCAACCCATTTAACCTATTTTCCGATGTAGAACAATTTAAATATTTTTTTAATCTGCGCAATGTGGAAAATATTATTTAATTTTCTGCTGTAGATGCGGGTAATACTGCTAATATATAATATGCAGCATTGTTTTTTTTTATATTCGGAAACATATTATTATCTCCACAATGCTTCAGGGCACTTAAAGCATCTCTTGGCTATTTGTCTTTTTCCAGCCTAGCGATTGCTCTGTACCAAAACTTAAGCTCTACCATTAGTTCGTCAAGGTCACCATCCAGATCATTTTTGTAGAATGAAACCAATTTTTTAAATTCGTTCAGTGTTTCATCTGTAAGTGTAGTGGGATCTTTTGGCATTAAACTTTGGAATCCAATCAAAATGGATTTATGCTTTGAAAATCTTTGATCTAAATTATTTACAGAAGCATCTAAACATGGAATATAAATTGAGATGCGGTAATAGTCCTCTGGACTCGCAACATTAACATTGCATCTTTGTTTTTGAGTATTTGTGGTCCTTGGTTTGTTCATGGTAAAGTCAAATTTTTCTGCTTTTTCGTTAACCTTTAAAAATAACAGTTTAAATTCTGTGTTAGCATTGTCCCTAAGCTTTTTTAATTTCAAGTACAGTATCTTCCGCCAAATTGGTTGCCTTTTTTAAATCAATAGGTATTTCTTTGCTGTAATAACTTACACAAAACACTACTGTATCTAAATACTTGATTTATATACAGTAGTGTTTTGTGCAGATTTATCTAAACTTTTCTTATGTTGCTTTTGATTGGTAAAATAATATATGCTTGTCGTCGAAATTCGGGGGGGGTTTAAACCCCAAAACCCCCCTCGTGTGTGCGCCAATGAGCACATAAATGTAGGTGATTGGTGTATTTTGTAAATTGTTTAACCAGTTTCATTCACATTTAATGTAATTTGTAAGCATCTGTAATCTGCATGTACGAAAATAGTAATAATATTTTTTTAAATACATAAATTCAATATTCGACAAATTTTAAATCAGCGTTTCAGACTATTTGTGCTAAACGGTAGATATAAATTTTATTTATTTAAATGCGCAAAGGGCTTTTACATATAACGCAGTACATTTTTTTATTACAAACAAAATAAAGAGTTGACAAAATACAGATAACATAAAATATAGAAAATAAAATAAAGGTTACATAAAATATAAGACGCAAAGTAGGTAACATAGAATGTAAGTTAGTAATATTAGATAATTTTCTAATATCTTCCATATCAAGAATAATATAAATAAAACTGCATAAAATTGGTGTCCACAATAGTAAATGAAACAAGTTGAAAAAGTTGGCACATAACGGCGTTTAAAGTTTGCCAAGGTAAAAATTGTTATCAAAACATCCATATTGTATAAGTATTTGTTACCAAGACTATGTAAAGGTTGTATTGTTGTATGTTGTATGTATTCTTCTTTTCAATATAAATTGGGTAATGACTTGCTTATATTTGGAAAATGGTGTGTTGAATATATCAACAACATCTTTATAGTCATTTTCCAAATTTTGTATGTGGTTGTTTATTCTGGTTGCTTATTCTATTCGGTTTTTATTCTGTGTTGGAGTTATCACAATAGAACGGTAGATATTGCCTCGATGTTGGTTTGCGAGGTATATGAAAAGAAATTAAGTATAATAGTTCATGGCTGTCAATTATTGAATTTATGATTTTTTATAAACATGTTAGGTCATTAACTATTCTACGTTCAGATAATTTTAATAAATTGAGTTGGCATAGTAGACAATCATAGTTGACACAATCCCTTGTAATACCCATTTTAAAATTAATAAATCTTAAGAATTTATTTTGAATTATTTCGATCGTGAGCGAATGACTAGCGTAACTAGGTGCCCATACTGTAGAGTTGTACTCAATTTGACTCCTAACCAAAGACATGTACAAATTTCTATAGGTTTGAATATTTTTAAATTGACTGCAAATTCTTATCACAAAGCCCAACATTTTCAAAGCTTTATTTGTTGTAATTTCAATATGTAATTTATGTTTATTATTAATTTTTAAACTTTATGAGTAAAATCTCAAATTATAATATTTAATTAAATGAAGATAAAATAAGCGAAACTCGATCGAAATCTGGAGACAGAAAAATCAGAAAAGATATTGGCTCCGCTGGGACTCGAACCCAGGACCGATGATGTAAGCAAAGGGTCCTGGGTTCGAGCCCCAGCGAAGCCAATATCTTTTCTGATTTTTCTGTCTCCAGATTTCGATTTAGTTTCGCTAATATTATCTTCATTTAATTAAATATGTAATTTATGCTCCATGACGAAATTTTTTCAATCCATTATCAACAAAAAATATATACTTTAATTGTAATATTAAAAAAAATTGCAGGTGCGTGCAGTCCGTTTGGGAGAACGATACGGAGGAATTAACCGAAACTTTCAAAATGACATCGCCGTGGTCCACCTCAAGTCCGGGTTCACCTTCTCCCCCGTAGTGCGTGCAGTCTGCCTAGATCTGATGGACAGGGAGCTGCACAACACGCAGACCAGCCCAGGCAGTGTGGGAAAGGTAATTACACCGCCAATATCTACTCTAATAGTTGTGCAGCTCTTTTGGAAGAGCGGTACGGAGGGAATGTCAGAAATTATCAAAAGGACATCGCCCTTGTACTGCTCAAGTCCGGATTTAAGACTCGAATCATTCCAGGCAATCATTTTGATGATTATTCTGCGTTATGGTTTTTTTTTAAATAGAGGAATGGGTTTAACGATTTAATGGTTTAACGATTATTTTTTTTATTATAGATTTACAAAATTCAAACACTGACCGATAATCTTTATTGTTGTTTGTTTACAAATGCGTTTGTTAATTAAATTCGCTTTATTTTATTTATTTTGGAAATTCAACAGATAATTCAAGAGATTCATAACAATAAAATGAATAACATACATTAAATTCAATTACAGATTTTTAAAAAACTTTAAATTATAATTTAAAAAACATAAAATATGAACTATACATACCAACAAGCACACGCATATGTGCACTACACTACACTCGTTAATGTAGTATTAAACCTATAGAAGAATTTAATTAGTCCCCACAAGTCAAGTCAAAAACTGAAGTCTGGGTGAAAGATAAATGAAAAGTCAATAAAAAGAGCATTAAAACGATGTAGAAGACGAACCAAGTCAAGAATTAAGTCTGACTGAAAGACGTGCCTCCTCTCCCCACATCGTTATCTGTTTCACGAATGTTTTACGCATCTTTCGCTTCAACTTATGGTCATTGTAAAGTCAGTTAAATGGCTCTACTTGCGCGAAATTGATTGTATCAAATTCAGGTTGGCGTTTAAGTTTAGCGCGCACTGTACTGGAGCCCCTGTAAGTGAGGAGGACTAAGAAAAACATTTTTTACCTATCTACACCATATTATACATACATATATGAATCAAAGTCACTAATAAAAAGGGTACTCCCCATGGACATCAAAATTCTGACTTGTCCTAACATAAAATAGTCCGGTCAATATTGAGCGGTCAGTGGTTGAGTAGGCATCGCGTTTGGGTCCCACCCAGGCGTTCCGTGTTCGATTATTCGGCTGGCTAAGTCCTCCATCATTACTCAAATAACATTTTCCATATACTGTGGTGGTAGTAGGAGATTTTCAAATATTGTCGGGTTATTCGTAACCCGGGAATGTTTGTCTTTCTTTTTAAGAAAAAAAAAATTGAAATAGCAAAAATTCGCACAGAGCTAATATTTGGTAGAAACTTTGGGTACACCATTACAAATAAAACACCCAAAGCCTCCTTCGATCACATATCTAGTAAAAAAGTTATTCAAGGTGAAAGGCCAAATTTTCAGTTTATTTTTTTTTTTTGTAAACGGGAAGTTATATCAAAAAATAGGTGACTCAAAAATTATAGATCTTAAAATTATCTACAAAAAATGAGCATTACTTTTTTTCTGAAAATCATCATTTCTGAGATATATCTATTCTAAAAGTTGAAGGAGTTACATTCTATATAATATGCACGCGTATGCCACGTAACTGTAGATACATCATCTGACGTATTTGAGCGTTATTTTCGAAAAATACGTTCAGTTTGTACGAAGGAAAATGAGGATGCTTTTGTAATCCGACGACGTCGCTATGCAGCTTTAGTTTTTATGTATGTTTATGAAGTTATTATGATGCTATGTAGTTTTTGACCGCTTACTTTTACAATTAGCATTGCATTTAGCATTCTCGTTAAATGAAGAAACCCACCCTAAATGTTTTTTGTAGAGACATTATAGCCATCAAATACTACCGTCACTCTATGACCGTAATTCCTGCGTACAAATTGAACGTATTTTTTTGAAAATTACGCTGTTTAATTTTAATTATGCGTTTACGAAAAAAAATCCAAAATACCGAAAATTTCGACCTTTGACGACCTTGAATAACTTTTTATCAGACTTGTGATCGAAGGGGGCTTGGGGTATTTTATTTGTAATGGTGTACCCAAGGTCTTTACTCAATTTCAGCTCTGTGCGAATTTTTTCTATTTTTTCAAGCTAACTTGACCGGACTAAAAGCTTGGTGTCACTGAATCAGGAGGGTTGAAATTTTCTTGTAAGAAGTTGATGAAATAACCTTCATAGCTGAACCTGCATCTGCCACACCAGTCACAAAGAAATCAGTTCTCGCATTCTGAGCTTATGCACTCGCATTGAGTAGGTACTCATTTACTAAGCTAACTTGACCGGACTAAAAGCTTGGTGTCACTGAAGCAGGAGGGTTGGAATCTTCTTGTAAGAAGTTGATGAAATAATGCCACACCAGTCACAAAGAAATCAGTTCTCGCATTCTGAGCTTATGCACTCGCATTGAGTAGGTACTCATTTACTAAGCTAACTTGACCGGACTAAAAGCTTGGTGTCACTGAAGCAGGAGGGTTGGAATCTTCTTGTAAGAAGTTGATGAAATAATGCCACACCAGTCACAAAGAAATCAGTTCTCGCATTCTGAGCTTATGCACTCACATTGAGTAGGTACTCATTTACTAAGCTAACTTGACCGGACTAAAAGCTTGGTGTCACTGAAGCAGGAGGGTTGAAATCTTCTTGTAAGAAGTTGATGAAATAACCTTAGGGGGAGCACAGTAAAATCTCACCAAATCTTGAACAGTTTTTCAGCGTATTGTCGCGATCATATTTACCTCAACGGGGGGGGGGGGCGTTATGGGATAGTTTGGGGCGAGATGGGATAGCCTGGAACCCCAGATACACCACTGATCTCACGTGAGGGGAGGGGGGGGGGGGTC
The DNA here is from genome assembly GCA_917880885.1 of Limnephilus marmoratus. NCBI lineage: Eukaryota > Metazoa > Arthropoda > Insecta > Trichoptera > Limnephilidae > Limnephilus > Limnephilus marmoratus. The sequence continues at coordinate 1,852,135 of OU862907.1, forward strand.
CCACATAATCTCCCCAAGGGGGGGTCTAAATTGGAAAATTAACTGCTCACGTAATTAATGTATGCCCTTATAGAGTCGCTCACTAAAACCAAAATACATGTAAATTAACTCTCTCCAAGGTTCGTGTGAACAAAGTGTTGGCTTTGACTTTTGACACTGTCAGATCGTATAAAAAGTCGACTACCTAGATTACAAGATGGCTTCCCGCTAACACCGTGTTTCCGCTACTATTATCAGAGCCTCCTGCAAATGTTTTATTTCAAAAAAACAACATTTACACAAAAAAAATCATAAAGTTGGGGCTTAGACATACCACATTTCTTCGGCTGAAAGTGTAAAACTTTTTTTCGTGTTTTTGGACAGATATGATTGTTGCAGAGTTAATTAGTTAATTATTGCAAACATCAAACAAAAAGAGGTATACCTACCTACCAATTTTCGGAAAGCTATTTCACCATTTGAAAAATAAACGTGACGTTCAATGACATTACACGGCGACGCGACGTTCATCTTTGGGGCTGCGGTGTGGAGGGTCTTTTAAGTAAAGGAAGGTGGGGAAGTTCTGGGAAGGAAAAGGGTATGAGGGGTGAGTAGGAATCTGAGGGTCAGTGTATCCAGGAGTGAAGGACGTATGAATTTATTCCTCCCACGGCAGTGCAAGGCAATATTCCGAGAGACGACGGCTGGAGAAGTCAAAAGGACTCCTTCAACCACTCTCTCACATCCAGGCAGACACATCCGCCGCCAAGACTCGGACAAACCTTACCTCATGAACCCGGGCACCCCTGCTAAGTTATCAAATGTAGCGAACAACCGTAAATGACCAAAAATGGCAAAGGTGTTGGTTATCCAATAAATGTTTCTCGCGGCGGCGGTACCCATACCCGCATCCCAAATTGGTAAATTTTATTACATTACTAGCTGACCCGACAAACTTCGTACCGCCTCAGAATCAATAGCTGTTGAATTAAATTCAGTTTTTTTATTAAGTTACAAATTACCCAATGAAGCAATTATCAATGCGCAACTGTCCGTGCATTGTTTTTGTCAGTATCAGAGATGTCGTTGTGTACGGATTTATATTTTTGCGATTTTCTTACTTTTGCAATTACTTACGGTAATTCGGGAGGCGGATAGGGGTGCCGCCGCCCCGGGAACCATTTATTGAATAACCAACACCTCTGCCATAGATCACCTCAAGTGGTTCACTACGTTTGGTGATTTAGCAGGGGTGCCCGGGTTTATGAGGTGACTTATGTCCGGGTCTTGGCAGTTGATGCGCCTGCCCACCTGCTCCTTGGCGGGCCGGATCGAGAGAGACTGGTTGAGGGAGGCCTTTTGACCTTTCCAGCCGGACTCTCTCGACCCATTGCCTTGCACCACAGTTGGAGGGATGGATTCATACGTCCGCCTCCCAAAGGCCGCCGACAAATATCAAAGTCTCTACTTCGATATCTCTATTGCCAGTTTTTCCAATACTGAACCGTAGGTACAACTTGTACCTCCCAGTTTCAGTATAATTACACAAGTAAAAGCAAACAGCGTGTTTCTTCCAGCTTCACTCTACTAACAAGACTAACTCTCTGTTCCAAAAATCACAATATTTAAAGAAAAACACCAAATACAAGGGGTACAAAAATGGTGGGACAGAATAATTGAGCGGCTCCCACAACTGAATTTTAAAATCCCGCAATAAAACAATTGCTCTAAAGTCGGCCAAAAAGGGCCACCAATAAAACTAGGTACATCATAAAACACTGAAATGGAGAAATGGTGAGGACTAAGATTAAAATATTCCCATATCTCGAATTCTTAAATTTAATCCACAATAAAATGGCCAAAAAGGGCACACCAATAAAACTAAGTACTTTTTAATTAAATGAAGACAATATTAGCGAAACTCAATCGAAATCTGGAGACAGAAAAATCAGAAAAGATATTGTGGCTAGACTTGCAGAAAAAGTCAATAGATGTCGCGTATTACATATAAAATGGATAAAAATGAGATTTTACTCATAAAGTTTAAAAAATTAAAAATAAATATTCATCCTAGTCTTATTGACTAATTTTATCTTTTTACCTCAAAACTACACATAAAAGTTGGAATTTCGATAAAACTTATTCATCTTTTTTACTTGTACTATCATGTAGAATCACCTCCCGAAGTTAATGCAGTTAACCCCCGTACACCCTGTATAACAGCAGGCAGAATAAATATTATTTCTCAAGGTTGGGACCTAACTTGATGAGACCGTGGGATATTACTTGCATATTTTAACAGGCGATATTTCGTGTACATGAGTCTTATGAACTAATTATTATTTTACTTAAGACAAAATTGAAACAATCGCATTCTGGAACGAACAAGAGTTATTGATTCTGAGGCGGGTTCGCAGGAAGGGGGGAAGGGAACGGGAAGAAGGAATGTGGAGGAGGCGGAGTGTGAAGGCGAGAGTGGAAGGGAACGCGGGAGAGGGAGGGGAGGTGGAAGGGGAACGGGACGAGTGGGGAAGGAAAAACAGGGAGAAACAATTTCTGTATTAAATGGCAAAGCGACGCATGCCGGGAACCAGCTGGTATGTAATATAAGGGAAAGGAGCGCATAATTTCCTGTATCCCGAGCCGTACAACCCTACACTCAAATTCTTATTCATTTAACATTCATCAATATAACAGAGTTAATATGAATGATTGTGATTGTCCCTGCAGGTGGCGGGCTGGGGGCTCACGGAGTCGGGCACCTCCTCAGACATAATCTCCTGTATCCCGAGCCATACAACCCTACACTCAAATTCTTATTCATATAACATTTCAATAAAACAGAGTTAATATGAATGATTGTGATTGTCCCTGCAGGTGGCGGGCTGGGGGCTCACGGAGTCGGGCACCTCCTCAGACATAATCTCCTGTATCCCGAGCCATACAACCCTACACTCAAATTCTTATTCATATAACATTCTTCAATAAAACAGAGTTAATATGAATGATTGTGATTGTACCTGCAGATGGCGGGCTGGGGGCTCACGGAGTCGGGCACCTCCTCAGACATAATTTCCTGTATCCCGAGCCGTACAACCCTACACTCAAATTCTTATTCATTTAACATTCATCAATATAACAGAGTTAATATGAATGATTGTGATTGTCCCTGCAGGTGGCGGGCTGGGGGCTCACGGAGTCGGGCACCTCCTCAGACATAATCTCCTGTATCCCGAGCCATACAACCCTACACTCAAATTCTTATTCATATAACATTTCAATAAAACAGAGTTAATATGAATGATTGTGATTGTCCCTGCAGGTGGCGGGCTGGGGGCTCACGGAGTCGGGCACCTCCTCAGACATAATCTCCTGTATCCCGAGCCATACAACCCTACACTCAAATTCTTATTCATATAACATTCTTCAATAAAACAGAGTTAATATGAATGATTGTGATTGTACCTGCAGATGGAGGGCTGGGGGCTCACGGAGTCGGGCACCTCCTCAGACATAATTTCCTGTATCCCGAGCCGTACAACCCTACACTCAAATTCTTATTCATTTAACATTCATCAATATAACAGAGTTAATATGAATGATTGTGATTGTCCCTGCAGGTGGCGAGCTGGGGGCTCACGGAGTCGGGCACCTCCTCAGACATAATCTCCTGTATCCCGAGCCGTACAACCCTACACTCAAATTCTTATTCATATAACATTTCAATAAAACAGAGTTAATATGAATGATTGTGATTGTCCCTGCAGGTGGCGGGCTGGGGGCTCACGGAGTCGGGCACCTCCTCAGACATAATCTCCTGTATCCCGAGCCATACAACCCTACACTCAAATTCTTATTCATATAACATTCTTCAATAAAACAGAGTTAATATGAATGATTGTGATTGTACCTGCAGATGGCGGGCTGGGGGCTCACGGAGTCGGCACCTCCTCAGACATAATTTCCTATATCCCGAGCCGTACAACCCTACACTCAAATTCTTATTCATATAACATTTCAATAAAACAGAGTTAATATGAATGATTGTGATTGTCCCTGCAGGTGGCGGGCTGGGGGCTCACGGAGTCGGGCACCCCCTCAGACATAATCTCCTGTATCCCGAGCCATACAACTCTTCACTCAAATTCTTATTCATATAACATTCATCAATATTACAGAGTTAATATGAATGATTGTGATTATACCTGCAGATGGCGGGCTGGGGGCTCACGGAGTCGGGCACCTCCTCAGATATAATCTCCTGTATCCCGAGCCATACAACCCTACACTCAAATTCTTATTCATATAACATTCTTCAATAAAACAGAGTTAATATGAATGATTGTGATTGTACCTGCAGATGGCGGGCTGGGGGCTCACGGAGTCGGGCACCTCCTCAGACATAATTTCCTGTATCCCGAGCCGTACAACCCTACACTCAAATTCTTATTCATATAACATTTCAATAAAACAGAGTTAATATGAATGATTGTGATTGTCCCTGCAGGTGGCGGGCTGGGGGCTCACGGAGTCGGGCACCTCCTCAGACATAATCTCCTGTATCCCGTGCTATACAACCCTACACTCAAATTCTTATTCATATAACATTCTTCAATAAAACAGAGTTAATATGATTGATTGTGATTGTACCTGCAGATGGCGGGCTGGGGGCTCACGGAGTCGGGCACCTCCTCAGACATAATTTCCTGTATCCCGAGCCGTACAACCCTACACTCAAATTCTTATTCATATAACATTTCAATAAAACAGAGTTAATATGAATGATTGTGATTGTACCTGCAGATGGCGGGCTGGGGGCTCACGGAGTCGGGCACCTCCTCAGACATAATTTCCTGTATCCCGATCCGTACAACCCTACACTCAAATTCTTATTCATTTAACATTCATCAATATAACAGAGTTAATATGAATGATTGTGATTGTCCCTGCAGGTGGCGGGGTGAGGGCTCACGGAGTCGGGCACTTCCTCAGACATAATCACCTGTATCCCGAGCCATACAACCCTACACTCAAATTCTTATTCATTTAACATTCATCAATATAACAGAGTTAATATGAATGATTGTGATTGTACCTGCAGATGGCGGGCTGGGGGTTCACGGAGTCGGGCACCTCCTCAGACATAATTTCCTGTATCCCGAGCCGTATAACCCTACACTCAAATTCTTATTCATTTAACATTCATCAATATAACAGAGTTAATATGAATGATTGTGATTGTCTCTGCAGGTGGCGGGCTGGGGGCTCACGGAGTCGGGCACCTCCTCAGACATAATTTCCTGTATCCCGAGGCGTACAACCCTACACTCAAATTCTTATTCATATAACATTTCAATAAAACAGAGTTAATATGAATGATTATGATTGTCCCTGCAGGTGGCGGGCTGGGGGCTCACGGAGTCGGGCACCTCCTCAGACATAATCTCCTGTATCCCGAGCCATACAACCCTACACTCAAATTCTTATTCATATAACATTCTTCAATAAAACAGAGTTAATATGAATGATTGTGATTGTCCCTGCAGGAGGCGGGCTGGGGGCTCACGAAGTCGGGCACCTCCTCAGACATAATCTCCTGTATCCCGAGCCATACAACCTGTTATGGTACGCTCTAAACGACAGAATTGGAAGCTCCGCCGCGGACAGCAACACCCGCTTTCCCCCCTGTTTCCTGCTTCCTACCTCCCCACCCTTCTGCACTCCCGCGCGCACCAACGCGCGGCCCCAGTCGAGAATTGCAAGCCGCCTCGGAAACACGTTACGCTCTTCGACTTGAGCGCTGAGTTCGCGGTTAATTCCTGTCGACCAATTTGAAACGCAATTACATCTGCAATGTTAATCAAAGTACGTACGGGTGTTAGCGCTGGTATACTGCCATGCCTGTGTGGACTTCGGGGCCTGTCCTAGACTCGAGAAGTGCCCCTGCAGAACCCGGAAGGCGTAGAACCCCGAACATCATGTAAGCTGCACAATTATCCCCTCTTCTGTTTGTGTCCTTTAACGATAGAATGTAAACCCACGCGAACGGCCATCGCTCAGAGAGTTTCGTTACAAGAGAGAGCACGAGTTATAAACACGATAGCTAGGTTTGTGTTATATGCATTTCTTGTATTGAATTGTACTGTAATAATTTATGTACTGTGTTTTGAATTTACAATACATGAATCTATTTAACTCAATCCTGTTGTTAATCTGCCTCGGCAGGAGCATTTCCTAGAGTGTATTCCCCGGACGACCGTGTGAGAGAGTTCCGAACGTGCGACCTGCCCCTGGAATAGAGGGTACCTTCGTCTCTGCTGTGAGCTGGCCTGGGACATATTGTGGCGCATAACCACCTGTGCACTACGTAACAACTGACGCCATAGCGTGGGGCCTCGGAATTTTTTTTTCTCTCTGTCACGATCGCTTCGCGGAGTGCAACTCGTCGAAATCCTCCCTGTACAGGAATTGTTTTGTGAACATTAATTATATCTTGTTATTCTACACCCAGTGTACAGGAATTTCTGTGAAAAAACCACAGAAACAAATGTGTAAAATCACGCCGCATTTGAAAACACGGCCATTTTGGAAGCCACTAGAAGGTCGCCAACATTTAAACCGCGAATCTGACTGCGCATGCGTCATAAAACAACGAGCGGGCGGCAACAGCTTCGCGCCAAATCCCAACGGCAAAATGTTCACGCGGTAAATACCTATTCTCCGGATTGCGCGCGCAAATGCTTTGTCTCGCGCCAAAATTCCAACAAAAAACCTGTCGGAACGAAATAACTAACTGTTGCTATGCAGTGTTTATAATCAAATCGCCCTTTATGAATAAACCGAATAGCAACGGAAATTATTATAAATTTGATTCTGGAATCCTAGTTATTTTGCGAATTCCTCAATCAAAATTTCGGACTTACGTTTTTTTATTGTTTCTGCACAATATACCAATTGACCCACTTACGTCTGTTAAATTAACACAACTTATATTACACTAAATGGATAAAATAATGACTTTCTTTCCCCATTCTACATTATAGGTACCGTTTTTTTCAGCATAAGTGTAAAGTGAATTGTGTTTTTTCCTTACTTAAAGAAAAGTGAAATAATAATAAAACAAATGATTGATTCCATGAATAAATAAAATAATTTTAATGTGGTTGTCGCAACGAATCCCATATGCAGTTATTTTCATACGGAAGTTTGTTCTTATTTGACAGAAGAATGCCTTTTGCGAATTTTAGTGCCTTTCTCAGTGCAAAGTGAAGTGAAAAATAAAAAAAGCCGTTTTCTAAAGGTCAGTCCTGGCAAAATTTTTTTTGAAAATAAATAAATACTTGTGAATTTCACCGAATTTCCAAAAGTGCTTTGTGATAAATAAAAAAGTGTTCCCCCTAAGGTCAGTCCACGCCAATTTTTTTTCCACCTTGACCATGAATTCTGGTGTCATTTATACCAAATTGTAGTATAAAATACAGTTTTCTATAACTATTTTAGAAGTGTCAACCAGTGGTTACCAAGTGAAAAGTGCCTCACAAAATTAATTTTGCGTTTGCTAAAGGAAATCCCTGGCAAATTTTTTCACCACCCGGGAAACTCACAATGGAAAACAATCAAGCAATGGCATCATCCAATTTGGGTATCATTCCCAATGTGCACAGTTTATCCAAAACTCACTTACAAACTGCTTTAAGGGATAGAGGACTCTCGCCATCAAGCAAATCTAAATCTACATTAAAGGCTTATGCACTTCTATTTAACAAAAAGTACATTAAGAGAATAAACCTCCCCCCCTCAAGCGAAAATAATTCACGCTCGGCTACGCAAGTTTTGGATAATCTTGTTCCTAACAAAGAACCTATGCTGCAAGTAATGATAAAACAGGACATCGCACCCACCTTGACACAAGATAAAACTTACGATTTATCCTCTTGGAAAGTCAAATATAATGGCGTCTCCGATGTGCTGGATTTCATCGACCGTATCGAAGAAACGGCTACAATCAAAAATATCCCATTCGAGATTCTACGAAAAAACTTCATAGAACTCATCTCCCCAGAATTGATACCCTGGCACCGCATTCAAAAAACTAAATGCAAAGATTGGAACAAACTCAGATCTGCCCTAATCTCGAGCTTCGGAAAAACAGAAGCCCAGCACAGGATCAAATTATCTTTACTATCTATTAAACAGCTGGTAAATGAACCTGTAGCAACATTCATAGAAAGGGCTGAATCCATTAACATCAAGCTTTCACATCCCGTTTCGGAAGCTGAACTATTACCAGTCATAACGGATGGCCTTTTAAGCAAATACGAGAACATCATCACCTCGCAGAAAATTGCATCCCTGGCCCAGTTAAACGAGGTCTGTCTCCTTCTGGAATCATACCAGGATAGGAAGAACATAAAGAATGTGTCTAATAATGTAGTTGTGCCAAGCCGTTCGTCTGGTTTAAAACCAGAATTCGACAACAAAAAAGTGTGCTCTTTTTGCAAAAAAGTAGGCCATCTGGCCACTACTTGTTTCAAGCAAGCGAGGTTTCTGGAATCCAAGGAACCCCGAACTTTCAAGAGGCATCACTCTAGGGACCGCTCTCCTCCACGCGACGAACTGCGCAATATTTTCAAGAAATCAAAACACAACATGGAAAGGTTACAAAACCCAAGCGATGTCAGACCTCAGGTGGATTTCTCCAAGCCCCCACCAAATTTCTACATGAAGAGGCCAAAAAACTAAATAATAACCTCTCAGGCACCCATTCTGAACCAAGGTCTAAAGAATGGACTGATTGGTTAGCTCACATTAAGTATTTTAACCAGACCTTAAATGTTTCTTCGGTTTGTTGCAAACAAGCTAAAGATGGGAGACCCTATGCTTCTTTCTCTGTTAACAATGTGACCTTTTCCGGATTACTCGATAGTGGGGCATCTGTCAGCTGTCTTGGCAACAATGCTCACCTGCCTTTCGTTAACAGTGATTTTAGAATTTCGCCCCAATCGACACACCTGACGACTGCAGATAATGTTTCTCAGCCGGTCATCGGTGCCCTTGCCCTGCCAATTAATTGTAACAATAAAATAGTTACAATCAATTTTCTAATAGTGCCCTCTATATCCCAGAATTTCATCCTTGGCGTTGACTTCTGGAAGGCATTCAATGTTGCTCCCCAAGTATTTAATACCCTTGGCGAAACCTCCACTGCCGCTCAAATTAGTGAAATCCGCACAATAATACCTCACGAAAATTTAAGCACGGACCAGGCTCTCCAACTAAAGGAAATGGTCAATAAATTCGAATCAATATCTTTCGAAAAATGTGGATTAGGTTTGACAAATTTGGTTGAACACCATATCAAAACCAATGGCCCACCCATAAAACAACGTTATTACAACTTAGCCCCCCAAAAACTTAAACTTTTAGAAAACGAACTTGACGAAATGTTAAAAATGGGTGTGGTGGTTCCCAGCAGAAGTGCATGGACCAGCCCAACTCTTTTGGTTTCTAAAAAGGACGGCTCTGCACGTTTCTGTCTCGACAGTAGACGTTTAAACTCTTGCACGGAAGCTGATGCGTATCCCTTACCTCACGTTCACGCAACCTTAGACAAGCTGCGTAACGCCAAGTTCATCTCTTCTGTCGATCTCAGCAAAGCGTTTTGGCAAATACCCTTGGACGCAGAATCGTGCGAAAAAACTGCTTTCGTTGTACCCGGTAGGGGAATGTTCCATTTTAAAAGACTACCCTTTGGTCTAAAAAACAGCCCCGCCGAGTTACAAAGACTGATGGACAAACTTTTCGGTCCCGAAGTCGATAATAGCCTGTTTTGTTACCTTGACGACCTCATCATCGTCAGCGATACCTTTGAAAAACACCTATTAATGCTGGAAAAAGTTTTCCAACAACTTAAGCTCGCTGGTTTAACCATCAACTTGAAGAAGTCGGAATTCTGTAAGTCCCGTCTACGTTATTTGGGATTCATTGTCGACGAAAAAGGTCTAAGAACAGACCCCGCTAAGGTGGAAGCCATGGCAAATTTTCCCCGACCCAAAAACGCGAAGGAAGTCAAAGGTTTCCTTGGACTTGCAGGTTACTACAGGAGATTCATCAAAGACTTTTCCACTATTGCAGCCCCCTTAAATAAAATTACCGGCATCCGTAAAGGTGTCAGCAATTTCCGATGGTCTGTCGAAACTGAAGAAGCGTTCACAACTTTAAAAAATGCCCTTCAAAAAGCTCCCGTTCTGAATTGCCCGGATTTTGCACTCTCTTTTACCCTCCACACGGATGCCTCCAATGTAGGAATCGGCGGAGTCCTTACTCAAGAATTCCCAGATGGCGAACACCCTGTAGCGTATTTTTCCCGTACACTAAACAAACACGAGAAAAACTACGGAATTACCGAAAAAGAGTTATTAGCTGTATTGGATTCTGTTCACCATTTCCGCGGTTACATAGACGGTAGCAAATTTACTGTAGTCACAGACCATAGTAGTTTGAAATGGTTGATCTCTTTAAGTAATCCCTCCGGTAGACTCGCTCGCTGGTCCTCCCGTTTGTCTCAATACAATTTTGATGTTGTTCACCGTAAAGGCGCGGACAATATTGTTCCCGACGCCCTTTCAAGAATTGAACTAGCTTCACTAAATGTTGACACAATTGCCCCCCCTCCATCTACAAAAGATGAATGGTACTTGAAAATCTTCGAAGGCTGCAAAAATAACCAACAAAAGTTTCCTAATTTTATCATAAAAGAAGGACAACTATACCGTAATTGCAAGGCACCACTATCCATCCTCGAAGATTACTCGTGGAAACTTGTCGTTCCCCTCGAAGGTAGAGAACAAATAATCATTGACAATCATAGTGCTCCCGACTCCATACACCCAGGAAATTTCAAGACGTATAAAAAAATCGCCTTGAAGTATTACTGGCCTGGTCTCTTTAAGCAAATTCGCAATTACATCTCTAAATGTGAAACTTGTAAATCTTATAAACATAGCACGGCAGCACCTGCCGGCCTAATGGGTAAGCCCAAACGTGCCGACAGACCCCTACAATCATTGTCGATGGACCTCGTCGGACCTTTTCCTCGAAGTTATGCCGGACACATGCACATACTTAGTGTAGTGGATGTTTTCACTAAATTCTGTTGGATCTTCCCTTTAAAAAGAGCCAACGCGTCCGCCATCATCAAACTCCTGGAAAAACACATTTTTATACCTTACGGAACACCCAGAACCATAATAGTTGATAACGGAAAACAATTTATTGCCCAAGAATTCAAAGATTTTCTTGCCAAATACGGAATCAAGGACATTTACTATAATACCTTGTACACTCCACAAAATAACACTGTCGAACGTTATAACCAGACAATCAACACAGCTCTAGCTATTCTAGTTGATAAAGACCAACGTACTTGGTGTAAAAATCTAGATAAAATTCAGGCTGCTATGAACAACACGGTTAACCTGGCCACTGGTTACACACCTTTCTTCTTAAAACACGGTATGGAACAAGTTGTTCACGGTTCTCTACATAGGGACACAAACTTTCCTACGTCAATTGCCGCCACAAGCAACCCTACCGCGGACTATGCCCATCGCCTGGAAGAACTGTCGGCCATATACAGTGAAGTCACTGATGCTTTACTCCTGGCTCATCAAAAGAGCGCGGACAGATACAACCTACGTAGGAAACATGTCACCTTCAATACTGGAGACATAGTTTGGAGAAAGAACAACACACTTTCCCAAGGAGCCATGTATTTCTCTGCCAAGCTGGCACCACGTTTCGTGAAGGCCAAAGTTCTAAGAAAGATATCAGATCTAGTGTACTCCTTGTCTGACTCCTCTGGAAAGCACATTGGTAATTACCATATTAAGGATATTGCAAAGACTGGAAGTGAGGAGTCAAGTAAAACTGCCCCCACTTTCTCAGCAAACTCAAAATGATCCAGTGTGTATCACCACAACCCTTTGGTAAGCACATCAAGTCTTACAATCACTGGCGTGTAAAGTGTCAATTATATGTCCACCCTTTCGTTGATGAAACGAATATTGTTAAAAAATCATTTTTGTAAATTTATGTACACTCTACGGCGTAGTTTGCCCCGTTCATGTTGACGAATTGGCAACCACCGTAAATTTTGTTCCACACGTTTTTGTTTTTTTTCTTTTTTTTCTCACCTGTTCCAAAATTGATCACTTTAGAGCAGAGACACCCCTCGAGTCACAGTGTTTGGGAAGTCATGAATCCAAATCATTGCCTCTCAACCCCTCACACTACGCAACGTTCATGCCATGGCACGCTTTGCTATGTAATGCAATATTGTAATTTTCTTCATTTTTGTTTGTTGTTTTTTCATCATATCGGAAGGAATCTCTTCAAAATTTTTTTTCTTTTATGTTCTGTAAGTACTGGAGCGTCGTTCTAAAGTCGGATTTGGTAAACTCCAAAGCGTTAAATCACGACCTAGGACTAGTAAACCATCTTAACATGCTCCATATTTTACTCATCATGGTAAAAAATAAGTGGTTACTCACATAATCACATTCCTTGTGTACAGTAGTTTTCAATTTCTCTCAAATGTTAAAAAATTGATGGCGTCCTACCCGAGCTCTTTGCTAACTAATTGGATTTCGACACGTCCTTTTTGAAATCATATGTATATAAATAAAGCAAAAGCCTTTAAATTGGTCTTTCCACCCTTTACAAATCTTCTTGGGCCCGTTTCAACTAAAGTACGTAAAACCAAATACTCGGTCTTTTGTTGTTATAAGAAGTCCTCGATTTGTCCCTCTTCTCAACATGTATGTCTTGTATTACATGCCTCAACCCTGACGGAAAAGGCTAATAAAACCTAACGGCAGCCCTGTTTCCCGTACATAAATAACCGCAGTTTAACGTAAATCATCAATGTTTTGTTTGATCATCGTTTTGCAAACATAGGCATTCAACTCTTGTTTCACCATTTAACCAAGTATTTGCAACCTAAATTGCACATAACCCGGTATGATGTAACTGCACAAAAGGTATGTAAAACCACAATTGGTCCCTTTTGTTTGTCCCCACTGATGTTGATACAATAGACAGTATGTAAAACCATATGGGTCTGTCTTTGTTTGGCACAGGGTGTAAACAGTAATGTACTCTGTCATCACCCCGCCTTTGTAACATACGAAGTGACATTAAATTGTTTACCTCCTTGTTATTCTATCGTACGCTCCTGGGCTACGGAGTTAGTTAATCTAGCAAATCTTCATATACTATGTTAAAACAAGCATTGTTAACGTTTATGGTGTTGTATTTAAACGCAACCCTGTTACATTATAGGAGGGATCCTTAAAATACCTGCCACAATACGAGAAGTTCGTCATAATCACTTTTGCTCATAGCTAAATGTTATTGAGTTGGTCGTGTGACATATTTGTCATGAGTACCGTTTTGTACATTCTATTTTGGTCGTGTGACATATTTGCCATGAGTACCACCCTTTTGTATAACCTGTTCTGGTCGTGCGTCATTCATTTGCCGTGAGCACCGCTTTTATGTATAATTGTGTATAAACTCTGTACACTATACGTGGAGACGTTAAAACACTTACCGTGATTCGTGTGAACGACATAATATCGGCTTTGCCATCTTCTTTAAGATGCATTGTATAAACTCTTTGACTTCTGTCTATAATTGAGTTATATCTTGTATGTACTTACATATTTTGTACACTACACGTGGAGACGTTAAAACACTTACCATGAGTCGTGCGAACGAAATAATATCAAACCTTTTGTGTGCGATCTACGAAATGTAGTCCACAACCCTTTGTTGTCATTCAACGCCGATGCCCGTGGACTTCCTGTTTTTTTACTTCTTTGCAAAAGGAAAGAAGCCCAGGAATATCTACTATCCCAAAAGGACTAGTTTTCAGCTTCACTGTCAATTATGGGGCATAGTGCTGTGGGAGTTAATCGATTGAGCACAAAACCACCTATCTCGTTGTCTGGAGAACGAATAAGAAAACCCCCAGGTTTGTGAAATTGGAGCAAGGGTCTGTCTTTTCTCACAATCATGTAGAAGTTTAAAATGACCCCTAATCTTTTGCCCAATACACGCGAAAGATTAGCCTCTTTGTTGTAATGTGTATTCAAATTTCTCCTCACCCTTGTCGGATAAATGTAAAGAGTCAGGAAATCTGCTAGTTGATTATGTTTCATTTTCACATAGAGTTTGAATTGGAAATTAGTCCAGTCTCTAGCAATTTCGTAACTCGCCTCCCTTCTCCCCTCCTCCCCCCATTCCCCCATGTTCTCAGACTATGTTATGAAGTGAAAAATCTGTCGTTGACCATATTTCGCCCTCACTTGGAGTTCGAATAGGTAACTGTCCGGTTATCTACAGGTTTTCCCCCCTCAATCTCTGCATATGTCTCACCTTTTTTTCTCTTTCTCAATTCTACGAAACACATTCATGAATGTTGGATATGTACGATATGCACTTGGCGTAACGTCTGTCTCCTTTTTGACAACCTTTATTCATGAATCGGTTTCCCTTTGCCGTGACTAGTTCACGATTCTTTGTCTTGTTCTTTGAAATTCTACGAAAATGTTACACCTTATGTTAACATAGGCCATAGAGGGCCGGTTGTTTTTTAACCAAGACATATTGTCACTCGGCAAGCGCCAAGTCATCCTGGAAAAGGAAAATGTTCATGTAATCACAATTTAGTTAGGAATCTCTCTTCGTCACTCTCTGAGTCGGTGGTTAAAATTTCGTTTATTTTATTTTCTGGACACATTTTGTTTCTCTCCAAACCTTTTCTTCATTGGTCCCTAGGCAGGTAAACTTCAAGAATTTTGCTCTAATAATAATTTCTCCCGGATATAAAAAGAAGCCCAGGCGGATGTCATCACCAACAGCCAAGCTGAGCTCCACTTCCTGACAGCACGCGCTGTGGTTACAAGGTCCCTCCTGCTGCCATTTTCTACGTATTTGTTCCTGAAAGCACAGACCATACCGCTCATATGTATGTTGTCTTGTCGTGCCACAGCAAGCTGAGTTGTCCCACCATACATTATGACACTCTAAACTACCTTTTGGGCACGCTAGCTCCTAGGTTTGTTCTTACTCTTGCTATCAATGCCAACCTTGCCGTCTCTTGCTCTGTCATGCAGTGACGCATATATCGTCATGTGTAAACCATCATTACCTTGACCCACCAGTATTCGCTGAATGCGTACCAATACAAGTTATCTTGAGCTACATTATGCTTCAATAACCATTATATACGATCCGTGTTTACCATAATAACACTTAGGATTCGTACCGGCATGTCTGCAGATACTGGATTCTTCTCTTCAATGGCCTCTGTAACCATAGTCGCGGCACAGCAACCACAGTTTCCACTTCGTGAACTTCAACGTCTTCGACCAAACCAGGTGTTTTCTAAGGCCTAAGTGTACTCTTGAGTGTTATCTCAAATGGGTCTGATTGCAGTGATAATGTAATCCTTAGAATCTGTGAAACCACGCCCTTTTCTTCGAAATTCTCCGAAACCAAACAAATCCACGCTTCGCAAACTTAGCTCCCAGACCAATGAAACCTTAGAATCACACTTCTTCTCTTCTCTTGTACAAGTGTATTGTCATTCTTTCAATTGCATAACCTTGTGTATTGTCATTCTTTCAATTGCATAACCTTGTGTATCGTCATTCTTTCAATTGCATAACCATGTGTATTGTTTTTTTTTCAATTGCATAACCTTGTATGTTGTTTTACACCATGTACTTTCCCCAAAGTTGTCTTTCCCTAACATTCTATGTACCCCCATCCATTCCCTACAAACAATGTGACCTAAACTATAGCATAAACTGTATGTTCTAGCTAGGCAATCTCTCAAGCAACGAACCTCTCAAAACCCCGATGGAAGCATGAGAGGATTTTTTTTTTTTTTTCCTACAGCTCCATTGCCACGTCGCTTTTTTTCCAAGCGCGGGGGGAAGTGTTATGGTACGCTCTAAACGACAGAATTGGAAGCTCCGCCGCGGACAGCAACACCCGCTTTCCCCCCTGTTTCCTGCTTCCTACCTCCCCACCCTTCTGCACTCCCGCGCGCACCAACGCGCGGCCCCAGTCGAGAATTGCAAGCCGCCTCGGAAACACGTTACGCTCTTCGACTTGAGCGCCGAGTTCGCGGTTAATTCCTGTCGACCAATTTGAAACGCAATTACATCTGCAATGTTAATCAAAGTACGTACGGGTGTTAGCGCTGGTATACTGCCATGCCTGTGTGGACTTCGGGGCCTGTCCTAGACTCGAGAAGTGCCCCTGCAGAACCCGGAAGGCGTAGAACCCCGAACATCATGTAAGCTGCACAATTATCCCCTCTTCTGTTTGTGTCCTTTAACGATAGAATGTAAACCCACGCGAACGGCCATCGCTCAGAGAGTTTCGTTACAAGAGAGAGCACGAGTTATAAACACGATAGCTAGGTTTGTGTAATATGCATTTCTTGTATTGAATTGTACTGTAATAATTTATGTACTGTGTTTTGAATTTACAATACATGAATCTATTTAACTCAATCCTGTTGTTAATCTGCCTCGGCAGGAGCATTTCCTAGAGTGTATTCCCCGGACGACCGTGTGAGAGAGTTCCGAAGCATTCGTGCGACCTGCCCCTGGAATAGAGGGTACCTTCGTCTCTGCTGTGAGCTGGCCTGGGACATATTGTGGCGCATAACCACCTGTGCACTACGTAACAAACCCTACACTCAAATTCTTATTCATATAACATTCTTCAATAAAACAGAGTTAATATGAATGATTGTGATTGTCCCTGCAGGTGGCGGGCTGGGGGCTCACGGAGTCGGGCACCTCCTCAGACATAATCTCCTGTATCCCGAGCCATACAACCCTACACTCAAATTCTTATTCATATAACATTCTTCAATAAAACAGAGTTAATATGAATGATTGTGATTGTCCCTGCAGGTGGCGGGCTGGGGGCTCACGGAGTCGGGCACCTCCTCAGACATAATCTCCTGTATCCCGAGCCATACAACCCTACACTCAAATTCTTATTCATATAACATTCTTCAATAAAACAGAGTTAATATGAATGATTGTGATTGTCCCTGCAGGTGGCGGGCTGGGGGCTCACGGAGTCGGGCACCTCCTCAGACATAATCTCCTGTATCCCGAGCCATACAACCCTACACTCAAATTCTTATTCATATAACATTCTTCAATAAAACAGAGTTAATATGAATGATTGTGATTGTCCCTGCAGGTGGCGGGCTGGGGGCTCACGGAGTCGGGCACCTCCTCAGACATAATCTCCTGTATCCCGAGCCATACAACCCTACACTTAAATTCTTATTCATATAACATTCTTTAATAAAACAGAGTTAATATGAATGATTGTGATTGTCCCTGCAGGTGGCGGGCTGGGGGCTCACGGAGTCGGGCACCCCCTCAGACCACCTCATGTTCCTGAGCGTTCCTATTTTGGAAGACGAGCAATGTGCGCGGCAGATTTTCAGAACCTACTCTGCATACACTTCCTACATCACAGCAGATAAGATATGCGCGGGACTCAATGGTAAGTTTAGTGACGTGCGCATCAGCAACATCAATAATCCCCGTCCAACCGACACTTTGTTCACCTAAATATTCCCTTTCCAGGATCAGCCATGTGTCCGGGAGACAGCGGGGCTGGGCTGGTGTTCCCACTGCAGACCACAGAAACAATTCCTCCGCGCTGGTATCTGCAAGCAGTGCTAAGCAGCACCCCAAACGTTTTCAAATTGTCACATTTATGCCCAATTAACGCCATCGCCCTGTACACTAATGTATCCACACACCGGGAATGGCTGTCCATCACCATGGAAGAATTCCAACCACAAGGTAAATCTAACTTTTTAAATTTAATTCACAATTAGACTTCAACCATTTACATTTTTTGTTTGAACTTCTAGTTTTCGGCCTTTCTGTAATAAAGAACATCTTTACATTCAATATTTTTCTTCTGAACTTATAATATATTCTCTCGTAATATATTTAAAATCTTCGCATTTTTTAACCCCTCAGGCCTCGCGCATATTTTGCAAGAAGGTAAAAATATTTCCGGCTCGCAATAAAATTCAAATAAATTAAGTATTTCTGAATGCATCTGAAAACTAAAAAATGCTTTTGAAAGGTGATAAAATTAGCTTTCAATTTTTATAATTCGAAACAAACATAAAATTTATAAATTTAATTTTTTTTAAAACAAACTTTAAAATGTTTTAATAGGTCTCACTTCACGTTTTTCTAAATTAAATTACTGATAACGAAAAAAAAATAAAACACACCAATAAAATATTAATAGAGGCAAATATATTGTAAACGTTATCGTCCACTCAACGAGTTTAACTTTTGAGTTGAGTATAAAGCTTGGTGTTATATCTTTCTAACAGCGCCACAGTTTAGATCATATTTTTAACCAAGGTAGTAAAGGAGATACAACTATTTCTATGATACCCGTATGATTTAGGTATTCCAAAAACCAAATAAAATATCCTGAGGGGTTAAGAAAGGATGACATATTTATATTGTTATACCTGCACCAATTTTGGTAAAAAATAAAGCCACCCCTCGAAAGACAACCGATAAAGCACTTTCTTCCATAGAGTTAATGTAATCTATATGTTATTATTACATATGTATATATTATACTAGCTGGTCCCGGCATGCGTTGCAATGCCATTTAATAAAGAAATTGTTTCTCCCTGAGTGTCCTTTCCCACTTGTCCCGTTCCCCTTCCGCCTCCCCTTCTTCTCCTGCGTCCTCTTCCTCTCTCGCGTTCCCACTTCGTCACCTCCACCTTCCCTCTCCCCGCTCCACTCCCTTTCCCGCTCCCTCGTCCCGCCAATCCTCCTCCCGCGTTCCATATATTCAATCCCAGTACATTCAGTTTTTAAATAGCCCGCGTGCCACCTTTTACAATTTTTATTCCAATTTCTGTTTTTCATGTATATTAAGTTTGGTACCTAACTTAGGTACCTATTTAAAATATCTAAAATTCTTGATTCGATTCAAACTATTAGGGGAGTACCTACTTTAAATAAATTTATCATAATATTAAAGATTTTCAAAAATCGAATCCTGGTTGAACAAACATTGTTTTGCAAATTTTCATTCTCAAACACGCGAACTGTCAAACGTGCGATGTTTTCTGAAAATATCAAATTTTCTGCGCAATTTTCTTAATTTTTCTCTCCGTAAGAACCATCTTCGTACTTCAAGGAATATTCTAAAAAAAGAATTAGCGAAATCGGTTCAGCTGCTCTCGAGATTTGCGCTTAGCAACATATTCAGCTATTCATTTTTATAATATACTAGCTGGTCACGGCATGCGTTGCTATACCATTTAATAAAGAGATTGTTTCTCCCTGAGTGTCCTTTCCCATTCGTCCCGTTCCCCTTCCGCCTCCCCTTCTTCTCCTGCGTCCTCTTCCCCTCTCGCGTTCCCACTCCGTCACCTCCACTTTCCCTCTCCCCACTCCACGCCTCCCCCCCTCCTACCCCGTCCCGTGAACCACCCTCCCGAGTTTCCCTCCCCCCTCTCAGGTCCCCCTCCCCCCTCCCACGTTCCCTTTTCCACCTTCCTCGCCTTCCCTCTTCCCTTTCCCGCCCCCTTGTCCCACCAACCCTCCTCCCGCGTTCCATATATTCAATCCCAGTACATTCAGTTTTTAAACAGTCCGCGCGCCACCATTTACAATTTTAGCTGGTTTTCTAGCTGGTTCCCGGCATGCGTTGCAATGCTAAATGAATCCCGTTCCCCTCACACGTCCCCTTCCCCTCCCGCGTTACCCTTCTACCTTCCCCACCTTCCCTCTTCCCTTTCCTGCTCCCTCGTCCCGCCAACCCTCCTCCCGCTTTCCATATATTCAATCCCAGTTCCATATATTCAGTTTTTAAACAGCCCGCGTGCCATCTTTTACAATTTTTATTCAAATTTCCATTTTTCATGTATATTAAATTTTATACCTAACATGGTACCTATTTAAAATATCTAAAATTCTTGATTCGATTCAAAATATTAGAGGAGCACCTACTTTAAATATATTTATCAACTTAATGATTCAAAAATAGAATCCTGATTTAACAAATCATTGTTTTGAAAAATGTCATTCTCAAACACGCGAACTGTCAAACGTGCGATAGTCGTTTAGGATAGTAATAGGTTTTCTGAAATTATTGAATTTTCTGCGCAATTTTCTTAATTTTTCTCTCCGTAAGAACCATCCTCGTACTTCAAGGAATATTCTAAAAAAAGAATTAGCGAAATCGGTTCAGCCGATCTCGAGATTTGCGCTTAGCAACACATTTAGCGATTCATTTTTATATATTAAGAAGATATATTATATTATATATTATAAATAAATAAAAATGAATCGCCGAAATGTATGTAGGCGCATAACTTCCGAACGACTGCACCAAATTGGATTCTTTTTTTTGTATTCTTTATTGTTACGACAAGGTTTGTACGAAACTACTGGTGAGGTCTGGCATTATGAAATTTGTTTAAAAAATGCAATAGGTGGCACGCGAGCTGTTTGAAAACTAAATGTACCGAGAATGAATGGATGGAATGCGTGAAGGGGTGGGGAGGGGAGGGGAACTCGTGGGAGGGGGGAGGGGAACCCGGGAGAGGGGAGTGAAACCTGGGAGGAGGGAGGGGAACTAGAGAGAGGGGTTCGAGGGACGGGTGAAGGGGGAGAGTGGATTGAACGCGAGAGGGGAAGGGGACGCGGGAGAGGAAGAGGAACGGGACGAATGGGAAAGGACACGCAGGGAGAAATAATTTCTTTATTAAATGTCATAGCAATGCATGCCGGGTACCAGCTAGTAAATAATAATAATATCTAATAAAGTTATCATCCCAGCATTCCATCCGTAGCTAACTCTATAATAATGTTTACATAAATACATTTTATTAGCGGTGGTTTTTGAAGAAGGCATGTTTCATGTTAATACCCAGCTAATTTCAAATAATATACATATCTATGTACAAGTATTTGAACACACAAAAACCAAATGTACCGCATATAACTTTTTAACACAATTCTCGATGGAACCTATAGAGCAAGAGCCCGCGACGATCAGATCATGTCCCTAATACAGGTAAAGACGATCACCGACTATGAAGTTTGGTTCACGGTGGCTTTTTCACTCGCACCCGCTTTCATGGATATATTCGTACCTCGCGCTCGCACCTACGGTAGACTTTTAACTTCCAAGATCAATCCTTACAAGGTGTAAGAACCATTGAAACTGTCTGATAACTGAGAAAACATCTTTTGATAGTTCCTCAAGTAACATATAGGTATAAAATTCAGCTTTAATACTATGACGAAAGTATAATTATAATTCTTCATAGTTTAAGGGTGTCTGACAGGGGTTGCAACCGTACTAAGTGTCTGACAAAGGACGACGTAATTTATAATATTATTCCAAATAAAGTATTCAAAAACTGAGCTTTATACTTTAATTAACGAAACTAAGGTGCAATTTTATATACCTTTACTAACTGTTATCTTTCAAAGCCACCGTGATCAAAACTTCATAGTCGGGAATCGTTTTTACCTGTATTAGGGACACACAGAAAAAGTTTCAGGTTTTATAAAATAACGAAGGTCTGATCGTCGCGGGCTCTTGGACTACTATGAGCAGACCGACTTTATACCCTTAGAAATAATATTGTAAATAATTATATATACATAGATGCGGCATTCTCACCTCAAAAATTATGGTCAAGAATTACCTAAACGTAAAATGAAACATGCACATATGTCAAGGAAATGCCTTCCTGCAGTAATATTGGCACTGTACTCTTGTATATCCTCGTCTATTCATATAATGTGGGCAGACCAAATTATCCATTCATCGGTTTTAATCAATTAATTATGTATTATCTTGAATAGGTACTTTTGCAATCCAAACTCTCAGAAAACCAATTTTCCGTAACAAGAAAAATAATAAATGCACACCGACAAACAGGCAAAGAACGAATCTTATTTTGGATTATTTTACACCCCGAAGAGACTTATTTACCATTTGTCGTGCATTCGGATAAGCAGGTACCTATTAGATTTTTGCACATTATAAATACATCGGAGGATGAAACATAATATTTGAGGTACTATTTAAACTCATATTGTCTGTCAAATAAGAGTAGAAAATATTAAAAATTGAACTACAAAATTTGTAGTCTGGCAACACCAAATTAACTGTCAAATATTCTGTTAAGTGCAATGACACCGAATGTACAAAACACAGTAAGTATACAACATTTTAAAGAACATTTTTTGTTCTCAAAGAAAAAAAAATAAAGTCGAAGAAGCACTGATGTTAAGGTACCTACTTAATGACAAATTTTTGTTTTTTTTTTTGATACATTATTATTTTACAAAATTTTTATAGTACAAACCAGTAATTTTGGCCTCACTGGGTTGTTTACCCGTGCTGAGGCCCCCATTTTATAATATAATACTTTATACATATAGTTTGAAAAAAAAAAGAAATATACAAGTTGGTGAAAAAACAAAAAAATCATTTAAAATAAAGATAATTTTAAACTAAAAATAGAGATCAAAAATTAAAATTAAATTTATGATAAATTAAATTAAAGGAAATCATTTTGTAAAACATTATACGGTGTTTAACAAAATGATTTCCTTTAATTTAATTGATCATAAATTTGAATTCAACAGTAGATAAAAAAGAAGAATCACTAATGGTGAGTTTAGTTACACTGCTTTTAGATCTGAATGAGTTTAATATATTCAGATCTAAAATTAGAGACATGACCTAAAGCCCGGGCAACCTTAGGTACTTAAGCTAGTATTAAATATATGTGAGCAATTTCTAAACTGTACTTTATATTTTGTTACAATATCGTTATTCTTCATTATATTAACAGAAAATTGCAAAGGTTTACTAATATGCAACTCCAGTGATAAATATATTCATATAGACCAATAAATGCTGGTTTTGAATATATATGTTTTATTTGATAATATTAAACGCAGAGTTTTTAAAAAATTATTAAATAGTCCATTTTTAATAGGGGTGTAAAAATACGTCGTCAAGTTGGCATTATTGAAATTTTAATGGTGACGTCACTGTTCGACGTGTCGTGACGTCGTCACCGTCAAGTCATTGTATGGGAATGAATGATATGAAACAAGCCATCGTAATAATTTATTCGTTTACGTACTGTTTATAGAGCTTTTGTTGTGTTTATTGAAACATTATATAGGCCTAAATAATGTTTCAAAAATAAAGGTATATCTTATTAGTTTATCTCTATTATTGAAAATATTCAAAAACTACTGCACAAAAATTAGTAATGCTTCTTCTAGGGAGAATACTTCGAACAACGGAATTCAAAATGGCGGTAGTTGATCAGCTGATTGCCCGATCCTATACTAATTTTTCAGAAGTGATGACGTCACACAATTCACCATACATACGGTGGTTTTCTGGGTTGAAAAATTAAAACGTTGACAATTATTTTAACTATTAAAACTAACTCAAAAATAAAAATGCGGTTATTTAAGTTCGAAGGTCTTTATTCATGAAAAAAAAATTGGACTGGAGTTCTCTATTATCTTCCTTACGTGCATTTCTAATTATGTGATCAGTGGGTATCTATATTGCAATGAAAATATATTTATTATTATTTTTTAATTTATAAACTAACGTTTAGACAAGATTTTTATGCATAGCACAAAGGGTAACAATTATTATAAGCAATAATTGTCGACCGGTAATCGGAAGGACACGGGTTCAAGTACCGTTGGCGGCAAGTATCTTTTTTCGGAAGATTTTTCAATGTAAAATGAGTGTTTCAGGATGACAATTATTGCTTATAATAATTGTTACCCTTTGGCTATGCATAAAAATCGTGTCTAAACGTTAGTTTATAAATTAAAAAATAATAATTAATATTTAACAAGTTTAAGTATTTCGCCAATAAATTCACACATAATTTGTCTCGACGCCATCTAGCGAGGGATTTAACACTCACAATGTCTCTCTCGCAAAAATAAAGTTGGTTGTTTTCAGGTGGAAAAAATATAATAAGCAGTAATTGTTGAATGAAACACTAGTATATATTGAATTATTTGGCGGGTATTTGATAAGCCCCCATAGCTCAGTGGTCAGAGCATTCGACCGGCAATCGGAAGGACACGGGTTCAAGTCCCGTTGGCGGCAAGTATCTTTTCTCGGAAGATTTTTCAATGTAAAATGAGTGTTTCAGGATGACAATTATTGCTTATGAAAATATATTTTTTCACTTTTATGACTTTTTTTTATAAAAATGTAGGTTACATAGTTTTACATTAACACCGTGAGGTAAATGTATAGTATTGCCATTTGATCAAAAGTGGCAGCCTCCTATGTTTTCTACTTTTATTTGATACACTGTACGTATATGATTACTGATTATAAACTAACTATAACAAAAAATAAAATGCATGTTATGCTTAACCAATTCTAAACACAATTATTGTTTGCAAAACTTGTAACTGTAACCCCTTAGAAAATGTGGACAACGTTAAACACCTAGGTGTAAAAATAGATAAATTTTTAAAATGGAATGATCATGTCGAAATATTGGTAAATAATTTTAGGAGGAATACCTATATTATACTAATACCTATACCTGACATATACTAGACAAGGAAAAAATAAAAACGGATCATGTACCAATAATCCCTCTCTTTCTCCGATGGCGTTACAGTCAATATCGAGCCTTGCCTCCCGCAACATTTGCCTCCAAATCCTCCTGGCCTCAGCGGCTGACTTCCAGTTTGTTTGTCAGTGTTAGGATGTTTTTTAGAAAATGGCGAGACTCATCTGTTTCATAACTGAAAAGTTCTTTAAGAGGTTCAACTGGCTCGTCTATTGAAGGAAGGGCTACTTTTCCACCCGAACAACATATGCCTGCTGCTTCTTCTTTCCATTTAAGAGCATTGCAAAATCTGCATTCTTTGTCCATCGCTTCTATTTTTATAAGCTTGTGGCTTTCATAATAAAGAGTCTCGTCGTAGTCAAATGCAGATTTATCAAAAACACCCCACGTGTTTCTTGTGAATATTTCACGACGTTGTTGTGCCCTTTCAGCAACAGCGGATCTGCGATATTCTGCTGCTTCAATGGTTTCTGTAGCTCTTTGGGATGCATTGTATGTCGCTCGCTGAAGACGCCGAGTTTGGGACTGTTCTGGTGTCTCAGCAGCCCGTTGAGATGCTAGATATTCAGCATGCTGTAGACGGTGAGCTTGATACTGTTCTGTTGTCTCGTCAGCTCGTTTGGATGCCAGATATTGAGCGTTCTGTTGACGCCGAGTATGGGATTGTTCTGGTGTCTCAGCAGCTCTGTGTGTTGCCTCACGCACCGCCTGCGCCTGTTCAAGCCTTCGCAGTTCAGCTTGTGGAAACGTCTCGTCAAGTCTAGCAACTTTCATGGCTCGAGTTTTATTGAAGCTTTTGTTAAGATTTGACTTACGGTTTAACGGCATAATTCTTATTATTATTCTTTTTATATTCTACCAAAAAATCTAGTACGGCAGTTTTATACTTCAAAAATGCGATACCTGTCTATCCAATTAAAACAATAATTATTGTTGTGTGATGGAAAATGTCAAAATTTGAGAATGACATTTTGCAAAACAAAATTCTTAAATAAAAATTCTATTTTTGAAAATATTTAAATAGCTAATTTACTTGAAGTACCTACTTACCTAATAATTTGAATCGATTAAAGAATTATAGATATCTTATAATCGTGCCACCTATTGCAATTTTTTCATACAATTTTCGTAATGCCAGAGCTCTGAGCTGTAGCCTATATGTTTATATTATTGTAAAGTTTCATTAAAATCCATTCAGTAAAGTAGGAATTAGTATTTTATACATATTTGTATTTATATATAACAATTTAGTAAAAGTAATAAATACTTGAGCAATACCTCTATTAACGTACTCATTTGACATAATTAAATGGTCCAATACAGATTTAAATAGCTTAAAACGATTAATTAGAACTACGTTAACAAAGTTTAATTGCCATCATCCAAATTCAGCTACAGAACGAATTAATTTACCTATAAGGTTAGGAGGTAGAGGAGTAGTCGACATAACATCTTTGAAACACAATCAGGTAGAAATGCTAAGATTTTTTCCATAGGAAAGCTAATAACCCAAAAATGAACAAAATAATTTGTAAGGCAGATATAAACATTACACCTTTAAATTTATATGACGAGAAAGCCAACACTCTTATAAATGCTAACCAGGAATTATTAGATTCCCGGTCATTTTTTTTTTTTTTTTACATTAACTCCACACAGGAGGCCTTGAGGAAAATATTTTCCCTCAGGGCCTATGTCTTCTGGGATGCTGTGTGGAGGGTCTTTTTGAGGAGAGGAAGGAATGAACATTGGTCTTGAAGAGACCCATGTTGTAGGAAGGAGGAAACACAGAGGCCGGCAAATCATTCCACAGCCGAGCAGTTGGATCAATAAAAGCATCAATAAAATTATTCACGCAAAACACTTCAATTATCTCAACCAAACGTATGTTGACAAACTTTCGTCCAACAAATGGTTGAGTATTGGAGAGTTGAGCGCATAAATAGGAGGATTTATGTTTGCCATTCAAGATAATCATTAACACTAAAAATTATAGGAAGCATATAATCAAAGATCAAATCCAAATCAAATCGATGATTTATGTAGAAAATATTTGGCTTTTCCGAAAACTATAGAACATATTATATTGGGATGTTCTGTATTAGCGCCGTCCGAGTATGCATTTAGGCCAAAAAGGTTTTAAAAATAGTTCTCCAAAGTTAAGAAACTAAACATAACTTGATTCCATAATATAGTACCTTATTATGAATATGAACCAAATTCATTTTTAGAAAATGAAATTTATAAAATATCATTTTCATTACATAGTATAAAATGAAGTCGCTCAAAATGTATGTGCTCATAGATCTTTTAAACTACGCAACGGATTTTCATGCGGGTATATTTATTATATATGTGGAGGTGATGCGAAAAGAAGACGGTAGTCTAGGACACACAGTGTATAGAAAACCAATTCATACAAATCGGTATCTATATGCTGATTCCCATCACCCAGCTCAGAAGAGAGGACTTATCCATACATTGGTGACCCGAGCAACCAGAATATGTGAAGAAATAAAAATCGGAGCAGAACTTACAAAACTGACCGATGCACTGGAGCGTAACGGTTACCCAGCAAGGTAGACAAGGCAAATCATAAGAGCCAAATCTGCACCAAACGAAGACAGAATTGAACAAGAGTCAAAGGGCTGCGCTTTCCTGCCTTACATTCACAATGTGACAGATAGAATTGCCAGGCTATTGAAAAAAGAAACCATCAAGACTGTCTTCGGAACCACGACAAAAATACGAGACTTTGTGAGGCCTGCAAAGACCAAGTTTCCTCTAGAAACAGATGGAGTGTACAAACTCAGCTGTTCTGGATGTGACAAGGTTTATGTAGGCCAATCAGAGCGGACAATCTCCAAAAGGATATAAGAACACTTTCGTGCCTGTAAACTTGGCCACCATGACAAATCGGCAATCGCCGAGCACTTAATCGAAACCGGCCATTACTTTGGATTTGTCCCTGAGGTCCTGGGAAGACAAAAAACTCATAGAGCACGCCTGATTACGGAGGCAATTGAAATTCACAAAAATCCTATAAATATTAATAGAGACGACGGAGCTAAGCTCAATAGTTCTTGGTATCCGGTAATTGACGGTTACATCAAGGCTAAACGCAAAAAAAAAACATGTTGAAGTATATTGTAGCGCCAGCTCGTGGAGGAGTGGAGCTGGCGACACGGTATCGCTCCTAAGTAGATAAGTACAAACATCACCCCTAACTATTACACATCTGTCCTGATGATGGACACTGCAACGCTGTCCGAAACGTTGGCTAAAGAAGGAGGTAGCGCAACACGGCATTACACCCAAAAACTAATAACAAAAATACTTTTGGCCGTGAAAATCTAAAATCGTAGTCTACTTGGTATCCACTGTCTAGGAATCTAGCAACATAGTCAGTGAAAACCATCAGATTGGTTTCAGTGGATCTTCCTTTCCTGAAAACTTGCTGTTGGTGGTCTGCGTCTATCTGAGGCAAAAGGAATTTATAAATTAATTTTCAAGTAGTTTAGCAGGAGCTGATAGTATAGCAACTGGTATATAATTTTCGGTTACCTTTTTTGGGCCTTTCTTATAAATAAGACTTTTTTGGAAGTTTTCCATACTTCAGAAAAATTGGACGTGCTAATAGCTAAGTTAAAGATATGACATAAAGGTGTTTTTAGAATCTCGGCGCACCCTCAAATAAAAAATAGGAACGAAGTCTGGTCCGATGGAGTGTGAGTTCTTCTTGAGACTAATGGCACTCATAACGTCAGATTTAGTAAATATATCTAAGTCAACGTTTGAAACTCAGTCACATTATTAATGTCTAGAAGTATCTTTTATTGTAGACCGATTGAAAATGACCCCCAAATGCTTTAGCCACACTCAAACCTCTAAATTCCTGATTACGTTTCATCATGGTGTGTTCTAGACCACCATCTTTCCGAAAAGACTTTATGCATGATGTTTTCCTCGATTTCAGATACGTAGGCTCGATAGGCCACTCGAACCTCGCGTCTAACTAAGGCTCGGTAAAAACTAAATAGATAGTATTCCCTCTGAAGGCCTCCAGCTTTACAACGCTTGTGATGGGCGTGTGTGATCTCTATGTATATTCGAGATGACTTCTTTCGAGAACCACTTCGGATACTTGCGACCACCACTGCCTGCAAGTTTTTTTGGGAAAACAAGAATTAAAAACTTCATAAATACATTGTAAAAATATTGCGCCGCCTCATCTACTGTACAAAAAGTGCCGAGGTTTTGACAGTCCATCCGGCTTATTGATTCATAGAAGTTGATGAAATTACCCTTGATGAAATTCCATCCCCTTGAAAGTTCACGTTTGAGGGTTGGAACTTTATTACTTGTTAAACCTTATCTCCTCAAGCTGCACTGAAATTCAATAGCCGGATGAAAGCTTTCCTCGGGTTTAAGTGGAAACTCACAGCGTCTTACCTCAAGATTGGCATTACACAGAACAATGTCAAGGGTTCTGGAATTGGAATTAAGAATGTCATCACTGGGAGAGGCCAAAGTTTGCGCATACATAGTTCAAATTGGATTCTACCTTAGAAAATTCACAAGCGGAATGCAAATTAAAATCTTCCAGTATGATAACATTCCTTAGACCAATTGCACCGAAATAAGAATGTATCCTATCAAAAAATTCATTGAATACTTCCCACCTACTGCTAGTTTGTAAATAAACCACACAAATGAATGTGACAGTCAGTTTGCAAGATACTTTCACCTATAAATCTTCTTGCTCAGTTTCTAGGGTGCGGATGCGCTCGACCTTCAACCTATCCTCACCCCTGAAGGCAAGTAGACAACCACCACCCTGCCTGTGACCACCGCCATTTTCACGATCTCTTCTTAAAATTAAGAAGTCATCGCCAAAAAGTTCAGAGGTCAAAACACCCGCATTTAGCGATGTCTCGATCAGCGCTATGATATCTCAGTCACCGGCCGCAACATTGTTGAAAAAATGCGAGTATTTTGTTTTCAACCCTATAACATTCTGGTTATAAATTATCTTTTTTTCTGTGCGAATTGAGTCAGTTGCTGCCAACCGCAACCGCTGAAAGATGCCGCCAGCCTAACCTCGTGTGGCGCGGCCAGTGTTTTTCTTTCAAAACTTCTGCAACAGCCGGCTGAGAGATGCCAATCTTAAGTGAGGAGTGCTCACCCCGAATTAAAATTTTCGACCTTATATGAAGCGGCCAGCGCCGGATCTGCCATACGTTCAAAAACGTGCAAAAACCTGGCGCCGACCCGAAGGGGCGCCGTGAGAAAATAAATATTGTAATAAAATTTAGTTATAATATTCCCTGAATCGTTTAAAAATTACCCATAGTACGAAATAATTATCACGCTCTAGCAACACTTTCCAAAGAAACAGAATGCGCACGCATCAGGTTGGTATCAACGGCTTACGAATTTATAGTCAGTTACAGAATTTTTTTACAAATTCCATATATTTAGTTTAAACGTAAGATCTATTTTTCCATATATCTTTTACCGTCTTTTACGACGAATAGGTGCGATCCAAATTCAATAACCAATCACAGCGCGGTATTTTTGTTCGTAAGCCGTTGATACCATACGTCAGTGTTTAGTGTTTGTTCGCTCAACACAGGGGAAATGCAACGTACAAATTTGAGGTTATATTCTTATTATCACTGCTCACTGTCTCTCGTCGGGACTGCCTGTTTGCTAGTCAGAAGCTGTAGATGCTATTCTTGTGTTGTACGTTGCTATGAGAACGTATTTGTATTTGCTTTTTCTAATATTCGCGTAGGGTATATATGCAGTAAATCTCAAGAATGTCTAATGGACCTAGTTCAGCGAAACCACCCGCATTGTCTCGTAACCTATATTTTAAATCATGGTACGGGCACAAACAATTCGTTGTATTATTTTAAAGCATAACTTGCAAAGAGTTTTTCCTAAAATAATTAAAATAGCACCATAATTAATGTTTACCCAATAGATTCAGAGAGTATAGGGCTCCTGGCGATCCTCTCTTTAAAAAAAACGAGTGTGAGAGCTACCGCCAGGTCACTTACAAAAGTTACACCCTTTATATGTCTTGATTTTATTTGATAAATTAGTGTAAAAAAAATAACAATTACATAAAAAAAAAAAATTGGGGTGAACGAATTTTTAATCAAAATAAATATGTAGGGGGGGGGGGGGCGCTATCGGTACCTACCGCACAGGGCGCCAGATTTCGTAGATCCGGCCCTGAGCGGCGTCATATGATGACGTTAAGTAAAGGGTCATTTTTGTTTACAAGAGGTCCACACAGGAGGCCCTGAGGAAAATAATTTCCCTCAGGGCCTATGTCATCTTTGGGGATGCTGTGTGGAGGGTTTTTTTAGGAAAGGCAGGAGAGGAGAGTTCTTGGAAGGAAAAGGGTTTAAGGGGTGGGTAAATCTGGGGTTCAGTGTGTCCTGGTCATCCACCTCCAAGACCTAGACTTGCCGTAACAACCAGTGATGCAATCCGCTTTGGGATGCCCGTGATAAAAATAAAACTTATTTCTGTCAGTACTTATTCCCACACCATAATACATTACTTCAAGTCACTATACATGTTTGCTCCACTAGACTGGAGAGTATTTTATAAAATTATTAACCTCAACCCAGACTTGTCCTTGTGAGGTTAAAAATTGTAAATTAAACAATAATTCCATGTAAACAAACAATAAAAAAAAAACAAATATACCTACTAGCCCCGAACAAGATGCAATTACTGACAAAAACAATACTTCAAATTACGTCTATAAATCTTTTCCGCTTTGCAACATTACTTATATATATATATATATATAATATATATATATTTATTTTTGTTTTTGTTTTTTTTTAACCGTTTATTCCAGATCTCGGGGAGGGTGGTGCAATCATCAATATAGATATATGATATACCTATGTATAATCATATTATACATAGGTATATCATATATCAAGTAAAAATTAAAATATTGCAAGATGAGAAAAAAAAATATTTACATTATAAAATATTGTATTTTTGATATAATGTAGTTTGTTGTATTGTCGTGTATTATATTGTTGAACGTCGTTGTTATAGTTCAGTTTTATATTTGTGTGGGTGTTGCACTGAGTAATATTTAAGATGGTGTTTGTTATCTCAAAGCTAGAAACAATTTTAAATGGCAATACAAGTGCGTGACGGTAAATATCTTTAACAGGTGTAACCCAAGGCAAGCCTAACATAAAATCCACGTCGCTATTTTAGAAGAGGCTTCAATAAAGATAGGATATTTGTTTAGAAAGGGACAACCATAAATGATGTGATCTAAAGTTCCCACGTCAAGACCCCAAAAGTACTGGCGAGCGGAACAATGTCCAATTCTCATTCGAATAAACGAAGAAATTTCTTTTTTGGAAATCTTTCTCACCATCTTCTTCCTGTGAGGAGACATATCTGCCATCGCAATTTGACGGCCTTCGTGGTTGAATGCCTACGATCTACGATCATCGGCTACGAAACCGGAGGACATGGGTGCAAATCCCGACGTGCACAATAAAATTTTATTTTATTATTTGGTGTTAATTCCGAATCGAAACTTTGGTTGATGTGGCTTTATCCGCGTTTTGGCGAAGGGATCGGAGAAGCCAGGTGCTTTCCCACTTTCCTCTTACATCTCCTTCAAATCAATATTTTCCTATTGGAAAAACCATAGTCTCACTGACTCCAGACGATTGAGAGCAGTTGGGACTCTTGTACTCGCATAAATAATGAAGAAACAAAATAAGCTATCAGATTCATTTTTGCCTTTGGTTTATGATATCTATTAACTGATGGAAGACGAATATTGCGGAGGATCGAGCCTAACGCTTTAGGTCATGGCAGGCTTGTAACCAGTTGTTGAGTTTGAACTGATCAGATGTATCCATTATTTAGGTACCCATCCCTTAATGACAGTTGTATGTTTGTCCTGTTGCAGAAAGCTGCAGAGTGAAGGGGTCTGCCGGGGTGTGTCGAGAGTTCTCCGCCTGTCCGAGAGCAATGGAAAGGACTGCCCGTGGAATTCTACCGCAGGTATAATATACATAATAATATCAGATGATGATAAGTTGCCACTTCAGCTGTGTTGAGTGACCGCTACTTCGGACAATTAACTCATGTTAGAATAAGTCAGGCGATGGATCCATTACCAGCTCCGGGATCACCAATGCATACACGCACACATACAATAAGCAATTTCACTTACACTTATAATTATTTATTTTACGGACTTACGTCCAATTTACAACCAAGTATTACGAAATTTGGAAATAACATTGTAAGGATGAGGGTACATAAAAGCAAAGACAAACAGAAAATAAAAGTGTCAAGTCAAGACATTGCAAAATTTAGAGTAAATATAAAATATATGACACTTGTTTAAAGAGCGACAGAAAACATTTAAGCTTATACCAAAAAATGAAGGTCTTGAAGTGAGTTGACCATTCTGGACAGTGGTGAGTTATAACCATAATTAGTAGAGTGCTGATTGAGAAAGAGCATGTCTTTATTTCTTAGTCTACGAGAAGGTATATTGAATGTGATGAGATGTAGTAATGTTGGTGAATCGATTAAACAGTTAATAATTTAGAAGAAACAAATGAGATTAGATTTTTTCCGACGGTTTTCTAAAGGAGAAAGGTTTAGAGTTTGTTCAATTTTAGCATACGAGTAATTGCCTCACTCTAATCCTAGCCTCCTAGCAATCCCTTTTAGGAGCCGAAATTAAACGTATTACACATTATTACAGGGTTTCTCAAACTTTTTCTGCCATGGAACACTTTGCAACCCCTCAAATTTTAACGGAACCCTTGGCTTGTATTTCAGGTAGAGAAATTTTCTATAGTTACAATTAATAAAAATAATTAAACACATTATTCATTTTGTATACAAACATAATAATAAGGGTGTTAAGGGACGCACTTGACTAATGATTCCTGACATTATTTGGAGAAAAAAATGCAAATGAAATTTTGGTCTCCGATGACATCTTAGATGTTTTTTTTTCTACAAAAACATAAAAAAATAGTAATTGTTGGATAGTTTGGGGCGGGGGAAGAGGTTGAGCGGTCACGGTTACGGTTGAGTGTCCAGCGACGAGATGTGGAAAAAATTTTACGTTTTTTTTCGAAGAATTTTTTGTTTTAATAAAAGAAAGTGATCGAAAAAGTCACCTGAGACCAAAATTTCATTAACACTTTTTACTCCAAATAATGTCAGGAATCACTGGTTAAAATATGTCGATTACGACCCTTAAATCCCTGTATATATATAATAATATAATGTCATACAACAAAAAATTTAATAAATAAAGCCCCTAATGACTTTGATGATTTTGAGTCCGTCAATGGCATTTTTTCGTGTATCAGGCACTATATTAATAAGTAGAATTCTATCATTTAGTGTGACGTGACTAATACTGGAAGGGTTCTAGTACCTAACCTAACTCTTATACAAACAATAATTTCTTGTGAATAATATCAGTAGTGTTGAAATATGAATATGTGTATATTATATATGAAATTCTTCTGATAAATTGTCACGGAACCCCTATTCTAGTTCAGCAGAACACAGTTTGGGAAACCCTGCATTATTAGTATTAGACATAGGGCTTAATTCACCATTCTCCTGATAGCTTATCAATAGGATAATGCGTATTTTCGATTAATGATTTTTTTAATTTATAAAGTCCAAGCTATTCGGTACTAAATCTTAATAATACATAGTGGCTACATATCGAATAATTTAGCTGAGTTTTGTACCTATTGCAAGATCTGTTCATTTAATAATATACTCGTACATTATCTAATGGACACGCTACCAAGAGGATGGTGAAATACCCCCATAGGAATAGGCGGCCTTCATGCTAAGTGGTGATTTCCTCCCAACAACCCGTACACTAACCACTCGCTACTATTTTATATCTTATTGCAGCATTTAAATAATTACTACCCATCCTTTTATTTGCACCAGGTACCTAAAAGTACTACCGACATTTGTTTTGCAGTGCATCTTGTATGAACACTTCTTCTTCTTCTTATTGTGCCCTGTCCCTTCAACGGACGTTGGCTATCATGTTGGCTATGTGGACTTTGTTTATTGCGGCCCGGAACAGCTCTACGGTAGACTGGTCAAACCACTGTCTCAGGTTTTTCAGCCATGAGGTTCTCCTTCTTCCAGGGCACCGACTTCCAGCAATCTTTCCCTGCATTATGAGATGCAAGATCTCGTACTTCTCTGGATGTCTCATCACGTATCCAAGATATTAAAGTTTTCGGATTTTTATAGTTTTTTTCGAACACTTCTGCACCGGTCAATGGCCATGTTGGCATCGCGTCTGGGTAAAACGCAGACGCAGGTATCGTGAATTCAATTCCTCGGTTCCTCTCAGTCATTTTTCGTGACATAGCAACATAGCAACATTTTCCGCTCATTGTGGTAGTAATAGGAGATTTTCAAATATTTTAAAAGTTACACTCGGAACACGAAAGTGGTTTTCCTCGAATTTCGCACCGTATCATGACCCCGCTACAATAATTTTAAAATTACGCGTCGAACACGAGGATGGTTTATATTCATTTAGGGCCAATTGCATCGAAAAAAGTTTTTTTTTTTTTTTTTTACATTAACTCCACACAGGAGGCCCTGAGGAAAATAATTTCCCTCAGGGCCTATGTCATCTGGGATGCTGTGTGGAGAGTCTTTTTGAGGAGAGGAAGGAATGAACATTGGTCTTGAAGAGACCCATGTTGTAGGAAGGAGGAAACACAGAGGCCGGCAAATCATTCCACAGCCGAGCTGTTGAACACAAGAACGAGTCGAAGAAACGACCCGTTCTCATGTGACAAATGTCAACCGTGTACAAATGTTGGGCACGCGTTTGGCGTGTTTCCCGACTATGCACCGGTGCCGAAGGGATCAATGATGCTAGTTCTTCAGAGCATCTTCCATTGTAATACCGGTAGAACAAGGATAGCATTCCCACCCGACGCCTGTGCTCTAAAGATTGCAATCCGTCTGTTAAGATGGGAGAATCTATCAAACGGACCGCCCGTTTCTGCACAGAGTCGAGGGTATTTTTCAGGTATTTTGGAGCTCCAGACCAGAGATGGCTGCCAAATTCAACCGTGGGGCGTACTTGTGATTTGTACAAGGTTAGCAGTTGTGTACTATTAAAGTATCTGCGGGCCCTGTACAGTACGCCCAGTTTTTGGGAGGCTAACTTTACTCTGGCTTCTATGGAGCCCCCATACCTGAGCTGGTCACTTAGGGTTACACCAAGCATATCAATGGAGGGCCTGTTCGGAAGATTGCTTCCGTTGAAAGAGACTAGATTTTCATTTCGATCCCTTTTAGACGTAATCAGACAAGATTGGGTCTTTGAAACATTAAATTCAACGAGATTATTTTTACCCCAAGAGAAGACACTCTCGAGGTAACCGTCCATTCTTTGCTTCAAAGCCCTACGAGCTGTTGGAGTTTGTGAGCCCTTTGGGGGCTTGTCAAACAAAAAGCTATCATGAACTGTACTGTCATCCGCGTAACAGTGAATTGGTGCACATGACAAAAGGTCGTTGATGTGCAACAAAAACAAAGTCGGAGACAGAACCGATCCCTGCGGGACGCCAGCATTTATCGAGTGTGAGGAAGAAGTGAAACCATCGACTACCGTCTGAATCGACCTCTCCCTCAAGAAGTCGGCAATCCACATACACAAGGATGCGGGAAGTCCGTAAGAATGCAGTTTGTTGACAAGTCCTCGGTGCCAAACCCGGTCAAAGGCCTTGGAGATGTCCAGTGCAACCGTTTGGGTCTCACCGAAACGTTCCAGGCATCGCCCCCAAACATGCGTCACATACGCGAGAAGATCACCGCACGAGCGGTTCCGCCGGAATCCGTATTGACGGTCGTTAATAATTTTGTTCTTCTCGAGGTATGTGAGCAGTTTGTCGTTGATCACACGTTCCATCACCTTAGACAGAACTGATGTGATCGCTATGGGGCGGTAGTTGGCCGGGTTGGAGCGGTCACCCTTCTTTGGAATAGGATGGATAACCGCTTTTTTCCAACCAGAGGGCACAGAGCCAGTCTTCAGGGACAATTTAAAAAGCTTCGTCAAAATTGGAGCTATTTCTGCAGCGCACCTCTGCAGTACCAGGGCAGGTATTCCGTCAGGCCCACTAGCTTTATTAATATCAAGCCCTCGTAAAACTTGGAGTACTTCCCGATGCCGAATCCTCAGCTTTTTCATACGAAAACCGCAGTGAGGAACCGACGTCGGGACAGCACCTTGGTCATCGAGGGTTGAGTTATCCGCAAACATTTTACCTAATAAGTTTGCCTTTTCGGTGGCGGTGTTTGCTAGTGAGCCGTCAGGTCTGGTGAGAGGTGGCAAACTGGATTTGCAGAAATTGCGACCTATTGAGCTCGCAAGCGACCAGAATTGCCTGCTGCCATGCGGGCATGCAACCAGCTTTCTGCTGATCTGCAGGTCGTGCTCCAATTTCGACCTATTTATGATTCTCTTGGTTTCCTTTGCCATTTTGTTGTAAGCTGTTCTGTCTTCGGATGTTCTAGATGTGTTGTAGGCTCGGTAAGCCGCGTTTTTTCGTCGCACTGCTTCAGCGCATTGTCGACTGAACCACGGCTTTGAGCCCACACCAGTTTCCTTAACAGTAGAATGGATGAAGCCATCCATCGCGGATGTGATGACTTCACCAATTTCCTGGGCACATCTTGAGGGATCCGAAGTCCGAAAACAGACAGCTGACCACGGAAAAGCATTAAAATGTGCCCGCAGACCGAACCAATCTGCTGACCTATAGTGCCACACTTTTCTCTTCAGCCTCTCGTTTGGTGGTCTGAAGTTTACAGGGATTGATGTCGTCACCAGGCAGTGGTCGGACGATCCTAAAGGCGCTGTGACTTCAATCCTGTAACCGTGTGGCACAGTAGTTAAAAATAGATCTAACAGATTGGAACGGTGAGTCTGGACATCAGGAACCCTTGTAGGCTCCTGAACCATTTGTTCCAATCCGTAGCAAAGGGCAAAGGATTCCGCTTGGCGTCCAGCCGAGTCTGTTGATCCTGAGAACTTCAACCAAGGTTCGTTATGAACATTGAAGTCCCCCAGGACCACAAACTCTGCCGTAGGGTAGCGGGGCAAGAGGTCATCAATAGTATCGCTTAAGTGTTTGAAGAGCTCGGACGTGTCTGATTCGCTAAGGTTCGGTGAGCGGTATAAACACGCGTAGAATCTTACCGTACTGGCAAGATTGACGCGTACCCACATTACGTCGAATCTGGAGTTTTCCAGATTCTACAGTCGCACACAGTTGACGTCAGCTCGACTATAGAGACAGACACCTCCTTTAGGTCTGAACTTGCCTGCGAGGGTGAAGCCCGGGCAGTTCAGATAGGAGGTGTCTACAGGCTCAGCTATCTGGGTTTCAGACAGGAAAAGTAGGTTTGGGCGTTGGGAAAAAAGGTGGTGGTGGACAGAATTTAAATTGGTGTGCAGGCCGCGAATGTTGGTGTAATTCACCAACAGTTTTGGCCCGCACCGGGGACGCCTACTCCTCGCCGCTGTAATGACGTTAATTGTTGATGGTTGTATATTCATGATTTTATTTGTAGGGTTATTTAAGTGTGATATGAGGGGAAGGAAGGTCAGGGAGGGAAAAGGTAAAGGGGTGGGTAGGATGCTGGGATTCAGAGTTTCCAGGAGTGACGGACGTATGTATCCAACCCACCCACTGCGGTGCAAGGCGATGGGCAGGGAGAGTCCGGCTGGAGAGGTCGCCCAATGCGCCCCAAACGCTACTGCTGGGTCCCCTCCGGTCACGAACCGGCACAACAGCAGCGGCGGGGTTTTACACTCGTTGATGGGGCAGCCCACCCTCAGTCGTGAGCCTGAGGGTCGGGCCCCTGTACTACCGAGCGACCCGGACAGCGGTAACCGGTTGTAAAGGGTCTCCCTCAACCAGCATCTCCCGATCCGGCCCGCCACGCAGAAGGTGGGCCGACGCACCCGCCATCAAGGCCTAGACAAACATTACCCCAAGAACCCGGGCACCACTGCTAAGTCACCAAACGTAGCGAACCACTTGGGGTGACCTGTGGCAGAGGTGTTGGTCATCCAATAAATGGTTCCCAGGGCGGCGGTACCCATACCCGCCTACCAAATTGTAAGTTAAAGTAAGGTTTAAAGTTAAATATTTAAACTGAGTTTAAGCCCTAACTAAAGTTAAGCTGCATTTCAACGCAATAGGGTACAATCAATTTTTTTTGTTTTTTTACCAAAAATTAGAGAAAAAAATTACAAAGTGGAATATACAAAAAATATTTTTTTTACGATAGGAATAGTCCTTCAACAACGTTTTGAATATTTACATTTCAAATTCGGGCTAAAACGCCTTCTTCGCGCAGTTTTGTCTTGTGACGTCACTTCGCACTTCTTGACAGCTGACATTTTTCGTAATCCAGTAACAAGTCTTCAGTTGATCATTTGTTTTTCGAAGAAAATGTCCGTAAATACCGTTTATAAATACTGTATTTTACTAAAGTGTACAAATACAACATCTTAAACACCAAACAAACTATTTATAAACATCCCAAATGATGTTATTATGTGTAAAAAGCTGTGTCATGCGAAGAAAAGGATCATTAAAAAACTGCCATCATAATCGCGTCGATTTTTGGCAAATTATCAGATTGTCCTTGTAGAAAACCACTGTCTGTCATGATAATATGTATTTACAATATATGTTTTATACAAACGAATGGGTTTAAGATGCGTAACTAAACGATTATGACTTTCAAACTTATTCAAACCAGCAACTAGAACAAAAACAACTTCACGTGGGACTCGGTGGGTGCGTTGTGACGTCACAATGTAGTCAGTCAATCATGACTCGTTTTTGGTATTTGAATTTTCATACAACTTTAAAAGTGAATTAATTAATTTAATAATTTTTTGGGGGGATTTTAAGTACGATATTCGAGTTTAGTTGTGTTTTTTACATATATTAAATGCATTGAAAACACTATATTACATATACTGCATGTACCCTATTGAGTTGCATCAACATTTAAATAGTTAGTTTAAAGTTACCAGTGTTGCCATTGAAATGGCTTCGATTTTTCCTTGGATTTGATATATTTCTATAAAAATAAATACACAATTATTTTTACGGGTGTCAACACCGATTTTTAGATTAAATTTGTGTGACGTTTATGATGTTTTTGAGGGTTATGTTATTTGGGAATTGGTTTATTTATGGTTATTTGTTATGTCACAGTTGCAGTTTAGAAAAGTGAACAACGTTTGATGATATTATTATATTGTGGCCGAAGGTGGGCTATTATTGCTCTGCTAACCCTGTCTATGTGTCTATTATACACGAGACAATACTTTTATGCACCCCAGAGATGTCTCCTGTATATATTTGCGTCGTTCCCGTTGCATAAAAATGTAATGTTATTAGAACCTAGTTCACAGTTCCATAGCACAAGCAGCACGATTTCTGATTTGACAAAAAAATTATTTTGCTTCAGTTGCATTAATTGAAATATAACAATATTAGTATAAATTATCAAGAGAAGTGTAGGTATATAAATTTTAATTAACACTTGTTTGTAAATAATGTAGTTTATCATTGGAAATGAGAAAAGTTAATTGTCTGACCATTCTTTTGCACATCCGAAATCTGACAATAGAATCCATCTCTTCCTACGGAAAATGATTGGTTCATGGTTTAATTCCTTATTTTACCTATTTCCTATGTATTCTAATCAATTGATTATCAAAACCCGGGTTATCAAGACATTTTTATTATCATTTTCCATTCAAACAGTATTTCGTTCCTTGGTGACGATGACAGCTAGCATCTTTACCAAAATGTAACTTTAAAATCTCAACATAGCTGGGTTAAATAAAAGTAACTATTTAGTTAACTTTTATTTAAACGAATGTGAAACAACCCATTTTACGAGAATTTTACTTTGCGAGACTCAATCTTGGGACGAATCAAATCATAACAGAATTAAATCATAAACAATAGAAACGTAACTTTATTCACGGAACATCAGAGAAATGGACATCTTATATTTGGTAAGTTCGCAATTGTTACTATTGCGTATTCTGCTCGGGCAAGAATTCTGCTTACAGTTCATCTTGCTTTGATCCACTCTCAACAGGGGTGACCCGACAGTTGATCCGCTGACAGTAAGTAACTCCAGTCCAATTGAACTGTTACGTATTCTGTTCAGGCAAGAATTCTGCTTACAGTTCATCTTGCATTGATCCACTCTCAACAGGGGTGACCCGACAGTTGATCCGCTGACAGTAAGTAACTCCAGTCCAATTGAACTGTTACGTATTCTGTTCAGGCAAGAATTCTGCTTACAGTTCATCTTGCATTGATCCACTCTCAACAGGGGTGACTCGACAGTTGATCCGCTGACAGTAAGTAACTCCAGTCCAATTGAACTGTTGCGTATTCTGTTCAGGCAAGAATTCTGCTTACAGTTCATCTTGCTTTGATCCACTCTCAACAGGGGTGACCCGACAGTTGATCCGCTGACAGTAAGTAACTCCAGTCCAATTGAACTGTTACGTATTCTGTTCAGGCAAGAATTCTGCTTACAGTTCATCTTGCATTGATCCACTCTCAACAGGGGTGACTCGACAGTTGATCCGCTGACAGTAAGTAACTCCAGTCCAATTGAACTATTGCGTATTCTGTTCAGGCAAGAATTCTGCTTACAGTTCATCTTGCTTTGATCCACTCTCAACAGGGGTGACCCGACAGTTGATCCGCTGACAGTAAGTAACTCCAGTCCAATTGAACTGTTACGTATTCTGTTCAGGCAAGAATTCTGCTTACAGTTCATCTTGCATTGATCCACTCTCAACAGGGGTGACCCGACAGTTGATCCGCTGACAGTAAGTAACTCCAGTCCAATTGAACTATTGCGTATTCTATTCAGGCAAGAATTCTGCTTACAGTTCATCTTGCATTGATCCACTCTCAACAGGGGTGACCCAACAGTTGATCCGCCGACAATTGACCCCCCGGGAAAATTTTTACTATAAAATTATAATTATTGCCGATTTCAAACCTAAAATTCGACTTCAAAAATACCCTTAATTATATTTTTTAACATTAGATCCACACAGGAGGCCCTGAGGAAAATAATTTCCTTCAGGGCCTATGTCAGCGTAGGGGATGCGGCGTGGAGAGTTTTTTTGGGAAAAGGCAGAAGAGGAAGATCTTGGAAGAAAAGAGGTATGAGGAGTGGGTAGGAATCTGGGGGTCAGTGTGTTCAGGAGTGACGGACGTATGAATCTATCTCTTCAACTGCGGTGCAAGGCGATGGGTCGAGGGATTCTGGTTGGAGAGGTCAATAGACCTCTCGTCGGTGGGCAGACACAACGGCCGCCAACACCTTGGCAAACCTCACCTCATGAACCCGGACACCGGACACCTCTGCTAAGTTACCAAACGTAGCGAATCTCTTCGGGTGATCTATGGTAGAGGTGTTCGTTATCCAATAAATGGTTCCCGGGGTGGCGGTACCCATACCCACCTCCCAAAATTAATATTAAGTTGCAATGAAAATGAACCGAATTTATATACAGTGTTGATTTTTTGCACTTATGCGCTGGTATTCACAATAGATTTTAGTATATTAGTAAATAGGCAAGTATATTTTTCCTTGATGCGTTTGAATGAAAATATGTTTTATACGTTGTTTTTCGGGGGTACGTCCTCTCTGCACATCCCTTCGGAGTCCCTTTTAGTATAAGTAGATATGTAGGCACCGCGAATACGCATTTTGTGAGCAAGCATCATTTTTTAACCTAGCAACACTTGGGACTAGTGCATCAAATTTATACAGGAAAAGTGCATCTATACGAGGCCTTCGTACCCTCAATGAACTTTGTAGTCATACAAAGTCTTGTATTTATACGATCAATTCACTCACTTCCAACAAAAAGGCGACTTCCGAAGGTAGTTGATCTCAACTGTAGCCCCCAACACCTTTCTGTTGTAAAAGGGAAAGAATCCTTCTCACCAAGGCTGATTAAAAGTAAAGAAGTTAAAACCAAACGTTTTAAGAATTTTAAATTGAAGTATTATAATACAAGAGTGTCTCTTTTCCCAGCACTGCTCACCCTCCAGTACCAAGATCTGCTGCGTAGAGACTGTGGAGACCTGCCCACCTCTGCCACCTTCAGCTGTCAGCCAGCGGAAGACGGGCTCGAAGGCGCACGATTGTAAGTTGCATTGTACTGTATTTATTCTGAAACAAATAATAATGTCCACATTTGAGATGAATATAATATAATGTATTGTATCACTAGCTGACCCGACGAACTTCGTACCGCCTTAGAATCAATAACTGTTGAATTAAATTAAGTTTTTTTATTAAGTTACATAAAATTACACAATGAAGCAATTATCGATGCCCAACTGTCCGTGTTTTGTTTTTGTTAGTATCAGAGATGGCGTTGTGTACGGATTTATATTTTTTATGATTTTCTGACTTTTCCACTTACTTACGGGAATTTTTGAAAGGAAGCGGGTACGGGGGGTTCCGCCCCGGGAACCATTTATTGGATAACCAACACCTCAGCCATAGGTAACCCCAAGTGGTTAACTATGTTTGGTGATTTAGCAGGGGTGCCTGGGGTTCGGATTCATGGGGTGACTTTAGTGCGGGTCTTGGCGGCGGATGCGTCTGCCCACCGGCTGCGTGGTGGGCCGGATCGAGAGAGACTGGGAGCTCTCTTTTGACCTTTTGACCTTTCCAGCCGGATTCTCTCGACCAATCGGTCGGAAGAGTCCGGCTGGAAAGGTCAAGGTAAAAGGTCAATTCTGGTCAAGGCAATGGCCTTGCACCGCAGTTGGAGGGATGGATTCACTCCCGGATACACTGACCTCCAGATTCCTACCCACTCCTCATGCCTTTTTCCTTTCCAGAACATCCTACCCTTCCTTAAAAAGACCCTCCACACAGCATCTCCTAAGATGACATAGGTCCTAAGTAGAGCTTACGTAAAAAAATGCATTTTATTTCAGAAATTTATTATTATTGTATTTTTCCTTTGGAGGGGTGCAGAGACATACGTTCACCGTTTGTCTCGTTTTCGACTATTGACATTTAGTGTGTAAGAAAGAGGGGCAGCATTATATGATTAAGAACAAAAGCGAAACAATCAGCGAATTGACATTTGAAGTTTTTGAATTTTTTGGAAAATACCTATCACAATAATGCTGCAGTTCTTTCAAAATATGAGAATTCGTTCCATATAAAATGTATGAAAATTTTAATTTTCTTCATAACTTTCTTTTTCGTGAATTTTTGCGATGTTTTAGTAGTTATAATGTTATCCGGAGCGGAGACAAATCCAACAAATCAAAGATCATCAAAATCGGTCCAGCCGATCTCGAGTTATAAATAGTGTAACTAACCCGACTTTGTTTTATATATTAAGATTAACGCAAGTCCACGCTGGCCAACATTAGCATTACAAGATCCTTCCTCAAACTGGGTATGTGACACGACCCTGGGATGACCTTGACCTTGGAATGTCAGTTTGGCTGGGAAACATTTAAGGGAAGACTATACTTCCAAAGCTGGATGCCAAAAGGCTCATAAAGAAGAATGAGAAGAAGTGACAAATTTAAGAATACTATTATTTGTTGGCTGGTCATTTTTCTACATCTTCTCACATGACGTATATATGTAGTATACATTTTTAAATATAGTTATATTTTTATCATATTTTAGTTTTTTATAGATACAACTCTTCTTATTTTATTTTTTTAAGACGACAATATAGCCTTAAATATACTCAGAAACTTAACGACGTAAGAAAAGAAGCCGTGTATACAAATTACGACTCGTGACCCGTGTATTGGACGGACCTACTGTCGAATTTGCCGTATCAAAGAAAAAAAAAGAAGAAAAATA
Organism: Limnephilus marmoratus; assembly: GCA_917880885.1. Taxonomy (NCBI): domain Eukaryota; kingdom Metazoa; phylum Arthropoda; class Insecta; order Trichoptera; family Limnephilidae; genus Limnephilus; species Limnephilus marmoratus. Next base: position 1,896,881 of record OU862907.1, read on the forward strand.
ATGTGGGAATCTTAACGACGTAAGTGAAGAAAGCGTGTAAACAAATATAAGCCGCGGCACGGCGTATTGTACGAACGTACGGTCGAATTCACCCTGGCAGGCCTGGAGATTCGACCTTTCTGCCGCTTTCGTTTTAATTAATTCTGAAGAACGTGTTACAAATATTTAAAATGTGTCTCCATGTTGTCCTCCCGAAGTTATTAATTCATTGTCTAGAAAAATAAAATCTGGTGCTTACCGCTAACTTTATAGTTGAAAAACAGGTTATAAAGTTTTAAAATCGTACGTAAAATATATTAATGATAAGGTAAAATATGTTTTTATCAATCTAAAATATAAATAGCTCGCATTCCGTGTGCGGCATGAAAATAAAAATAGTCTTTATTATTACGAATTCGCCGGAAATGATTAAAATGTGAGTTTTGAGTAAACAAAAATTGCTAGGGATGTGTACCGCCTTAATCTCTGCTATAATGTTGTTCTATAAACTACGGCAAGTTACATATCGCACATCACTAATATGGTTACACTTACTTTTTTCAGGTTATACATTTTTATGCTTACTATTCCTGGCTTATTATAATTTGAATCATCGTATTAGTACCTACTTTGCTTATTTACACTAAATTTTATTTTATACATTAGTGTTGTTTTCTTACAATTTCTAAGTTTCATGTAATAGCCCATTTGTGCGTTAATAAATAGTAAATTATGTAAAAAAATCCTAAATACTTTGAGTTTTAGTGCCGTTCCATCAAAGACAAAAATGCCTGTAGTGCTCAATCAAAGCGCAAGGTCATTTACCTCTCCACGAGAATGACTGAAACGGTTTGGCAAAGCGAAAAAATGCCCAAAAGAGTATGAAAACGTTTCGTCCGCGGCTATATATCAAATTCCGTCATATTTAATGAATATATTTTATTTGTTGTGGTTTCTATAGAAACCATATAAATATATTGACATCTGCGCGTAGTTTGTCGAAGGTTTTGAAGAAATACCTACACCTACCGACTACAATACCGACTTAGTTTAAAATTTGTTTTTACGGCATTTTGTGGTCGTCAGAGGAAGGAAGAAGTTTTTTTTGTATGGACATGTTTTTTTTCGATGTTGGCTTACTTTCGTGGATAAAGAAAATCACATTTTCACTTATTTAACTAACAATTAATTATGATAATCTATGTTATAAAAAAAAAAATTAAAAAAGAACTAAAAAAAAACTCACTCCTCACGTACAGCCGTGTACGTTTGGAGGACGCGTGCCTTGTATTGAACACGGGTTCGGATGGAGAAATAGCGGTTCAAACGGGTGTGGGTTTCGAGGCAGTAGTTCTCGTATTGAACACGAAAAATGAACTAAGCGATCCGGCCAGCCACGCAGTTGGTGGACAGAAGAATACGGCGCCAAGATCCGGGAAACCCTAACCCATGCACACAGGCACTCCAGTTAAGTCAACAAACGTAGCGAACCACTTGGGGTGACCTATGGCAGAGGTGTTGGTTATCCAATAAATGGTTCGCGGGACGGCGGTATCCATACTCCTCCCAAACACCTCCCAAATTATTTCCTAGTTACATTCGCTCTGGAAGACACACACACACACACGTAGTCCATTCGCCCATCCCGAATGAATTTACACAGACATATTTTCACATATGCATTTGCAGTACATCCTTCACCCCAACACTTTGTTTTTATTTTGTTTTTTACATGAATACCGCACAAGAGTCCCAACTGCTCCCGTCTGGAGCCAGTGGGACTATGGCATCCCCAAATGGGGTATGTTGTGAGGCTGAAGGTAGTGGGGGGGGGGAACGCGATAGGGAAGATGAAGGCGAGGAAGTATCTGGCTATTCAGATCTGGTCACCAAACTCGGCTAAAGCCATTTCAAGCAACGTTTCAATTCTGAATGGCGATGGACACCAAGGCGATGCTGAGAGTATATTCCACTCTGGAACGTACCGCAAATATACTATATATTATTTTAAATGAATAAATTGTGAAATAACACAAATTATTCAAATAAAATTTATTTGCCACGCCGGGATTCGATCCCGTGGCCTTCGTAGTGCTAGTAAAGAGCCTTACCGCTGGACTACGCCGGCCGTTTACAAATAACTTTTTTAAATTTACGCACCAGATTTAAATGTCCGGGTTAAATTTTCCCTCCCAAAAAAAAATAAGGAAAAACTAAACCCTTTCATACACTTCCCCAATTGTTCGTCTAGTGAATCCACGCTATGCAATTGCACTATATAAGTATTATAAATACAAAACAATACAAGAACAACATGTCAACCTACTAGAGACCAAATGGGAATATAATTCACCGACTCCAGATATTTTCATATCAGAGGGTTCGGCTCTGTGGCATTTCTAATTGAACCTATAAATCCTACTGATCCCTCAATATAAATATTTAAAAAATCTTTTGTAATCATACACGTATTTAAAATTACTGATTTTTGCATTTTTATATACAAATTCTTTGACAAATCTAATATGCCCAAATTTTGAATCAGATTCCTAGGTATTATGCCAGTGGCCGAAATAACAAATGGTAATATTTTTATAGTCCGAGAATGCCAAATTCTTTTATTCTCATTTCCTAAATCTGTGTATTTTCTAATTTTTTCAGAAACAGTTTGAATATTACAGGAATTTGGAATAGCTACATCAATGATATAAGTTATTTTTTTAATTTTGTCATGTAAAACTATATCAGGTCTATTATGCCTAATTGTTCTGTCTGTTAGTATAGTTTTATCAGTTTTATCATAATATATTTTATAAAATTCATTTTCTAAAAATGAACTTGGTTCATATTCGTAATATGGTACTATATTACGGCAGTCAATCAAGTTATGTTTAATTACCAAACTTTGGTGGATTATTTTTAAAACCTGATTGTGCCTAAATGTATACTCGGACGGCGCTAATATAGAACATCCCGATATAATATGTTCTATAGTTTCCGGAAAAGCCAAACATTTTCTACATAAATCATCAATTTGATTTATATCTTTGATTATAATATGCTTCCTATAATTTTTAGTATTAATGACTCTATCTTGAATGGCAAGCATAAAATTATAATATTATAATTTTGGGAGATGTTCTTCACAGACAACAAACAGACAGTCTTATGGCGAGATATACTCTCCTGTATGTATCTCCCAGCTCCCAGCATGACACGATTTCATTAAAGTTATACTATCTAATTATTTATTACTGTGAGAAGTATTATTTAAACGGTTCCATGACAGTTGATCCGTTGACAATGAAGTGAAAGTGAAAAAATGAAGTTACAAAAACTTTTAGAATACCTTTGTCTGATTAAGTATATTTTTAAGTTTTGTGGAAATTAGTAATAATATTGTAAACACTATTTTTTTTACGTTAACTCCACACAGGAGGCCCTGAGGAAAATAATTTCCCTCAGGGCCTATGTCATCTGAATGCTGTCTGGAGGATATTTTTGAGGAGAGGAAGGAATGAATGGTCTCCATGTTGTAGGAGGGAGGAAACACAGAGGCCGGCAAATCATTCCACAGCCGAACTGTTGAACACAAGAACGAGTCGAAGAAACGACCTGTTCTCATGTGACAAAGGTCAACCGTGTACAAATGTTGGGGACGCGTTTGGCGTGTTTCCCGACTATGCACCGGTGCCGAAGGGATCAATGATGCTAGTTACTCGGAGCATCTTCCATTGTAATACCGGTAGAACAAGAATAGCATTCCCACCCGACGCCTGTGCTCTAAAGATTGCAATCCGTCTGTTAATATGGGAGAATTAATTAAACGGACCGCCCGTTTCTGCACAGAGTCGAGGGTATTTTTCAGGTATTTTGGAGCTCCAGACCAGAGATGGATGCCAAATTCAACCGTGGGGCGCACTTGTGATTTGTACAGGGTTAGCTGTTGTGTTCTAATAATATATCTGCGGGCCCTGTACAGTATGCCCAGTTTTTGGGAGGCTCATTTTAATAAACTATAAAACCATAAAAACTATATTTTTATTTGCAGTCAATTTTTCCAAATATTTCTAATTGCATTTGTTTATTTGTAAAATCTGAAAGACTCTTTCATCTGCTTTCAAGAACAGTTTGTTATTTAAAAAAAAAAAATCATTTCTTTCGTACATGGAGATCGTGGTCGAGGGGTAAGGCTCTTGACTCGCAATCCGAAGCTCGCTTCATTTGTGTTATTTCACAATTAATTCATTAAAAATAATATTATATAGTAAATTTGCGACGCATTCCTGAGTGGAAGATACTCTCAGTATCGCTCTGGTGTAAAACCACCATCTGAATTGAAACGTTGCTTGAAATGGCTTTGACCGTATTTGGTGACAAGATCTGAATAGCCAGTTACTTCCCCATTTTCCTTTTCTCAATCCCCTTCCCCTCCCCACTACCTTCAGCCTCGTAACATACCCCAATTGGAGATGCCTTAGACTCACTGGCTCCAGACGGGAGCAGCTGGGACTCTTGTGAGATAATCACGCATTTAAAACAAAATATATACACACATATTATTTTATTTATAAAAACACTTTATTTATAAACAAGTTCAGCTGCGTAATTATCGTGACAGCTGTTTCGCCTTCTGAAGGCACTATCCAACTGTAAACAGCTGTCACGGGTAATAATAATTACACAACAGAGCTTGTTTATTTATTTATTTTTATTTAAGTACATAAAACAGGGATTATTAAAAAAATTATGTAAATGGATGATTTAAATAACTGATATTATAACAAAAATAATTTTAGCTAAATATGCAAAAGTGAATGACAAACAAGAATGAGTAAAAAAAGTATCCCCAACAATTTATTATTTTATTGAAGAAGAAGATAACAATAATAATCTAAACGAAAACATGAAAGAGAATAAGACACAGAAAATTAGAAAAAGACAATAATGGCCCTTCAAAAGTTATAAAAAGAGTTTTTCTTTTAAAAAAATTAAATATTATTATTGAATACCTATAGAAAATAAATTAAAATAGAGTTTTACAAATTAATCTCTAAAACAATAAAAAAATATGGAATAAGTTCTCTTAATTTGAGAAAAATGTTGCAAAATGTCAGAGGATTTGAGGGACATGTCAAGACAATTTGGGAGGCGGGTATGGGTACCGCCGCCTCGGGAACCATTTATTGGACAACCAACACCCCTGCCACAAGTCACCCCAAGTGGGACTTAGCAGGGGTGCCCGGGTTCATGGGATGAGGTTTGTCTAGGTCTTGGTGGCGGATACGTTTACCCAACCACTGCGTGGCGGGCTGGATCGGAGGAGACTGATTGAGGGAGTCCTTTTGACCTCTCCAGCCGGATTCTACCGACCCTTCGCCTTGCGCCGCAGTGTGAGGAATAGATTCATACGTCCGTCACTCCTTGACATACTGACTTGAATGCTATGAGAAGGGTTTTTAAGGAAAGGAAGAGGAGACGGGTTCTGGGAAGGAAAAGGGTTTAAGGGGTGGGTAGAAATCTGGAATTCAGTGTGTCCTGGTCATCCGCCTCCAAGACCTAGACAAACCTCACCCCTTAAACCCGGGCACCCCTGCTAAATCACCCGATGTAGTGAACGTGAACTACTTGGGGTGACTATGGAAGACGTATTGGTTGTCCAATAAAGGTTTCCGGGGCGGCGGTACCCATTCCCGCCTCCCAAATTATAAATATATATATAAATAATAATGTATCCTCATTGTTTACAGATTGTGTCGATCTCCCCGAGAAACTGTACCCGTGCCAGCAGAACGGGTCCAGCTGGAGTAGGGGGGACCTCTGCGGACCCAACCCAGAGAGACACAACCCAAAGTACTGGGTGTCCCGCCTTACTAAAGCCAGTGTTTCAGAGAAGCAGCGCTTTGTGAGTCAATTACTTGTACAAATAATAAATATAATAGTAGATTATTATAATATCATTGAAAGACAATAATCTAATATAATATTGTGACAACAGATAAGAGAGAAATAACAGTTTGTTTTACACGACCAATATTAAACAAACTATTTTCGGTTGTCTGTGATGATGTGCGTGATGTGATGTGAAAAATTGCTGCGCATACCTTAACTATTAATTTTCTAAATTGGAACTGATAAACATAAACCAAAGTGTCATGAAGTCATTATTTATCCAGATTCTTTTTTTAAGATAGACAACCTGTTCCTTGTTAAAAAATAAACAATATTTGAATAATCACTATTTTTATTATTGGAAGCTTGTGCAGAGATGGGGGATACATCTCATCCACCCACAACTTTCCACTCGGCTTGTAACAGTCATTGATAGATTGATAGTTTTGATGGCCTCCGTGGTCGAGTGGCAAGGCTCCCGACTAGCAATCCAAATATTTATAAAGTTCATCTATTGCTTAATAAACGCTCTGGGGAGATTTTATTCTATTTTCTGCCGTCACCCTGTCTGTCTGTAACTCCGGTTCAATGAACTTTCCATATGAATTAATGTTTCATTTGGTTTGCTTGGCAAATTGAGACAATTTTTTTTTCTATATTAGCTCCACATGTCATCTTAGGGGATGCTATGTTGAGAGTTGTTTTTTAAGGAAAGGAAGGAGAGGAAATTTTGGGAAAGAAATAGCTATGACGATTGGGTAGGAATCTGGGGGTCAGTGTGTCAAGGAGTGACAGACATATGAATCCATCCCTCCAAACGCGGCGCAAGGCGATGGGTCGAGAGATCCCGGCTGGAGAGGATAAAAGACCTTCCACAACCAGTCTCTCTCGATCCTGCCCACCACACACACGGCAGGTGAGCAGACGCATCAGCCGCTAAGACCTGGACAAACCTCACCAAATAAACCCGGGCACCCCTGCTAAGTCAACAAACGTAGAGAACCACTCGGGTGATCTTCGGCAGAGGTGTTGGTTGTCCGATAAATGGTTCCCGGGGTAGCGGTACCCATACCCGCATCCCAAATTAAATTGAAATTAAGTTTTTAACAGAAAATTATTTCAATCGCCATTTTTTAAAATGGAAATGATTTGTCGCGATTTTAGTATATACCCATTGATGTGCTTTCACTTTTTTACTTCCCATTATTCCAATTAGACCTCCAACGCTCCCATTGCTCTAACGCCGAAAATCTACCGCATCCGGTCCCCGCATACTTCTACTTGAGTGATACTAGTGGAACACGTTTCTACGAGATATTAGTACGCAATAGCGCCTCTATGACAATAGCGATTTTTCACTGTTCCAAACTAATTACGAATAAAATAATTATTAATTTGTACCAAAAATAATAATTATTATTGATAAAGATAATTTAAACTTTTTAGTTAATTTAAACATTGTTGTTATATATATAATGTTTGTAAATATTCGATACACCTGTATTAAGTATGTAATAGCCCTATGTACGGGTGTTTAAATAATAAATAAATAAATAATACTGTGTGTTTTCAGGGACTTGTGTCTTTCTATATGGGAAAACCAGTCCATTTGATAAGTGAGCGCTGGCTCCTTACCAGAGCATCAGACTGGGACGATCTGCCGCGGTAAGTTCCACTAGTAACTTGCAGTTACCCCACAAGAGTCCCATCTGCTCCCCTCTGAGACTATGGGGGTACCCATTGGGGTATGTTGTGAGGCTGGAGGTAAGTGGGGAAGGGAAGGAGATGGGGAAGAGGAAGGTTGGGAAGAACCTGGCTATTCAGATCTAGTCACCAAACAATTACAATTTGGGAAGCGGATGGGTACCGTCGCCCCGGGAACCATTTATTGGATAATAAACATATGACCTCTGCCATAGGTCACCGCAAGTGGTTTTCTACGTTTGGTGACTTAGTAGGTATGCCCGGGTTCTTGGAGTGAGGTTTGTCTGGGTCTTGGCGGTCGATGACCGGGTCACACTGAACCTCAGATTCCTACCCACCCCTCACACCCTTTCCTGAACTTCTTTTCCTTCCTTTCTTTAAAAAGACCCTCCACACAGCACCTCCAAAAATGACATAGGCCCTGAGGGAAATTATTTTCCTCAGGGTCTCCTGTCCACGAAACACGATTAAAACCATTTCAAGCGACATTTCATTTCTGAACGGTGGTCTTACACCAGGGCGATACTGAAAGTATTTTCCACTCTGGAACTTGTCGCAAATATTTTAGATGTTATTTTAAACTAATAAATTGACAAAATAACACAAATTAATCCATTGATATTTATTTGCCCACGTCGGGATTCGGTCCCGCGACCTTCGGATTACGAGTCAAAAGCCTTACCCCTCGACCACGGAGGCCTTGCAGTACTATTAGTACTTCACAACTAATAGTATTTATAAACTAATTTAATTCAAATCGTTTATTTCTTTAGGAATAACAATTAATACCAAGAATTACTTTAAAAAATGTTTTTACAAATGTTATTAAATATATACAGGGTGTTTTAGGACCGACCCGCCAGTCCTGTTCCCAGAGCTAAATATTTTATGTTTTATTTGAGTATTATGTAATAATGTACAATGTACATACACGTGTTCACGTGTTATTTACTGTTTATAATAAGTGTACATTGTGAAATAAAACTGTTAAGTTATGGTTACATAGTTAATGTGGAAGAAATGCACAAAATAGCTAAATACGGATAAAATAAATTGACGGCCTCCGTGGTCGAGGGGTTAGGCTATCAATTTGCAATCGAAAGTCGCGGGTTCAAATCGAAATATTATTTCTTTTTTGGCATAGGTCCTGAGGATCATAATTCTCCTCACGGCTTGTGTCATCTATGAGGATGCTGTGTGGGGGGTCTTTCTAGGAAAGGAAGGAAAGTAAATTCTGGGAAGGAAAAGGGTACGAAGGGTGGGTAGGAATCTGGGAGTCAGTGTGTCCTGGAGTGACGCACGTATGAATTAATCCCTCCCACTGCTGTGCAAGATGATGTTCCGAGAGAACACGGCTTGAGAAGTCAAATCGACTCCCTCAACCATTCTCTCTCGATCCGGTCTGCCACGCAGTTGGTGGGTAGAAGCATCCGCCGGCAAGACCCGGATAAACTTCACCCCTGCTAAATCACCAAACGTTGCAAACCACTTGGGATGACCTTTTGGCAGAGGTGTTGGTTGTCCATTAAATGGTTCTCGGGGAGGCGGTACCCATACCCGCCTTCAAAATTTTGATTATTTTTGTTAGTTTATAATTTTATTATTTTTAAAATATAATGGAGTATATTTGAGGCTAGTTGAGATTAGAAGATACTCTCAGTATCGCCCTGTTGTAAGACCTCCAATCAGAATTGAAACATTGTTTGAAATGGCTTTAGACGTTTTCTTAAGTATTTTCAATATAATTTTTAGAATCCGCTTTAATTTTATTTTCTTTTATTTAATAAATAAATAGCTTTTGCCCCCGGCATCGCTCGCATAGTATTAGGGGGGTTTCCACTCCGCCTCCTCCACCTTCCATATCCCCCCTTCACCCCCCCCCCGCCCCCAACAACCCCTCCATTCCCGTTAGATTCATTTTTCAAACAGCTCGCTGTGCGTCTATTGCAATATTGTAAAGTTTCATTAAAATCCATTCAGTAGTTTTACAAACATACATACATCCATATAAACTTTCGCCTTTATAATAATAGTAGGATATTATTATTTAATTTATAAAAACAGTTTAATTATAAATAAGCTCTGGTATGTTATGGCTTTAGCCGTGTTTTGGTGACTATATCTGAATACCCAGGTACTTCTCCATCTTCCTCCTACCCATCTCCTTCCCCTCCCCTCTTTCTTCAGCCTTACAACATGCCCTAATTGGGGATACCATAGTCTTACTTGCTTCAAATAGGAGCATTTGGGACGCTTGTGCGCTATTAACATTTTATTAACAATGAGAAGTTTATGTTTATTAGTAATTAATGAATATTAGAAAATGTTGTCTCATATTTTTCAAGGATCCAATTGAATTAGAGTAAAATAGAGAGTTGGGGACGGAGCAGGAGAGGAAGTTGTTTTAATCGATGACTATATAAATCTGCATAAAACAACGCCAAATTAACTAAACATTTTTATTACAATTTCTTATAAAAATACAACAATGTTTTTGCAAATGGCAAATTATTATAGTGTAAACCGTGGTCGGTTACTAATTCCAATAAAATGTTAATAATTCTGTTGATTGAATGTTGATTGGTTGCAGGTTGCGTGTTCGGGATATCACCCCCCCTCCAGAGGTGATATTCTCCTCCAGCAGGACAGTGCGACATCCCCAGTCCATCCCCAGGAACAACACTTATTCAGGAACTAATGATATAGTTCTTGTGGAGATGGACAGACCGTAAGTATCACAAACATCAATAATAAATTTCTCATTATCGATTTACATAATAATTTTGATGACCTCCAGTAGTAGTGGTGGAGCTCGCGGGTTCGAATCTCGTTGTGAGCATTTTTATGGTTGATAAATATTGCATAAGTCTAAACAGGGTGTAACAGCACGTACCCGAAGGATTTTAACAAGTGATTCCTGAGCATATTTAGAGTATAAAAAGTAGTAGTCATTTTTAATTGAAAAAAAATATCGTCGGACAGCAAAATAACATTTATAATTTTTGCTCCTCCTCGGGTACATGCTGTTACACCCTGTTTATAATTTATCATAAGTTAATTTCACGACAAGTTCTAGAGCAGTAGCATTACTCAGTAAAGGCTTTTTTACATTCACTCCACACAGGAGGCCCTGAGGAAAATAATTTCCTGAGATTTCCATCTGAGATGCTGTGTGGAGGGTCTTTTTGAGGAGAGGAAGGAATGAACAATGGCCTTGAAGAGACCCATTTTGTAGGAAGGAGGAAACACAGAGACGGCCAAATCGTTCCACAGCCGAACTGCTGAATTCAACATCGAGTCGAAGAAACGACCCGTTCTCATGTGACAAATGTCAACCGTGTTCATATGTTGGGTGAGCGTTTGGCGTATTTCCCGACTATCCACCGGTGCGGAAGGGATCAATGACCATGTTTCTTCGGAGCATCTTCCATTGAAATACCGGTAGAACAAGGATAGCATTCCCACCTGACGCCTGTGCTCTAAAGATTGCAACCTGTTAGTTGAGATAGGAAAGAACATTATTCAGAATCAAAAAATTATTTGAAATGGCTTTAGCCGTGTTTGATGATCAGATATGAATAGCCACTCTGGGCTGGAATAATGGGCGTACTGTACAGGGCCCGCAGATATTGCAGATAGTAAACAACTAATTACCCTGTACAAATTGCAAGTACGCCTCACGGTTGAACTTGGCATCCGCCTCTGGTCTGGAGCCCCAAAACACCTGAAAAAAACCCTCGGCTCTGTACAGAAACGAACGGTCCGTTTGATAGCTTATCCTAATTTAATAAACGGATTGCAATCTTTAGAGTACAGCCGTCGCGTGGGAATGCTATCCTTGTTCTGCCGGTATTTCAATATAAGATGCTCCGAGAAACTAGCGTCATTGATCCCCTCAGCACAGGTGTATAGTCAGGAAACACGCCAAACGCGTGCCATATGTCACTTGAGAACGGGTCGTTTCTTCGACTCGTTCTTGTGTTCAGCAGCTCGGATGTGAACACAAACCAGCCTCTGTATTTTCACTTTTCTACAACATGCGTCTCTTCAAGGCCAATGTTCATTCCGTCCTCTCCTCAAAAAGTCCCTCCACACAGCATCCCAAATCCCAGATGATATAGGCCCTGAGGAAATTATTTGGAGTTAATGTAAAAAAAAAAAAAACAGTAACTGTTCCACCTTCCTCTACAACTATTTCCCCTCCCTTAATCCCATCAGTCTCATAATATATCCCAAATAGCGGATGCCATAGTTCCCCTGGCCCCGGGCAGTAGTGACCTACCTAACTACCTATATTAAATAATATAATGAATGATAGAGTAACTCTGTGGTGGTGTTTCAGGGTCCCCTTCAGTAGGAGCTATCGGCCTGTCTGTCTGCACACGGCCCAGGACTCTCTGGGAGTGGGAGGACTGACACTCACTAGGTGGAACTGGGGGGATTCTAGGGTGAGTTAACCATCATTGTTCCAATATAATAACATGTCCTGTCCACTCCGAGCTATTTGCTGAATGAAATATGAAGCTTGCGATTAGTGTTGGGTAGGACACCATTTCAGAATGAGTTTGTATGAGGTACCCAAATACTGAAATAAGGTGTTGAGGTATCCCACCTGTGAGGTGTCCCACCTGTGCGATGTCCCACCCGTGAGGTGCGAGGAGTTTTTTTTTATATATTAGCTCCACACAGGAGGACATGAGGATAATAATTTCCCTCAGGACGTCTGTCATCTTAGGGGATGCTGTGTGGTGAGTCGTTTTAAGGAAAGGAAGGATAGGAAGTTCTAGGAAGGAAAAGGGTATGAGGGGTGGGTAGGAATCTGGGGGTCAGTGTATCGAGGAGTGACGGACTTAATAATCTATCCCTCTCTCATCCCCAGTCTGGCTAGAAGGTCAAAAGGCCTCCCTCAACCAGTCTCATGATCCAGCCCGCCATGCAGAAGGTAAGCAGATGCATCCGCCGCCAAGACCTGGACAAACGTCACCCTATGAACCTGGGCACTCTGCTAAGACACCAAACGTTGACCGATGGCAGAGGTGTTGGTATCTAATAAGTGGTTCCCGGGGCGGCGGTACCCATACCCGCATCCCAAATTGTGAGGTGAATGAATGAGACCAATGATAAGTACTGAGCACTGTGTGTCATATTGTATATTATATGTTATCTGCAGTGGATTTGCCTCATAGGCTGAATAATGTATTTTTTGTAAGGTATTTGTTTTGTATATTTATGTTAGTATGGTTTGTAGGTTTTAAGTTGCGATGAGTACAAGTCCAAAAACTTTCCAAACATACCCCCCCCCCTCCCTCGCCTCCCTCACCGCCCTCACACAAATCCCTCACCCATTATTATTTTCATCATATTTACAGTAATGTGGTAAATAGGTACCTACTGTAAGAAATACGACTGAACCTTCCGTTTATGAATAAAATAAAGGTAACAAGTATAGCGGCAGGAACAGGCGTAACGCGGCGTCTCGGTCAGGGCCGGACTTCCGCCTAGGCCCGGGAGGCCCCGTCCTAGGGCCCCTACCTCGTGAGGAATTCACTCCACACAGGAGGAGGAGATAGGAAATAATTTCCGGAGGGTATATTTTATGATCTTCGGGGATACTGTGAAAATGGAACACATTGAGGGCACAAGACTCGGAAAAAATCTTTCACATTTGCATTAAAGCGGAAAAATATTGCTAGTGCATTGATGGAGAACTTAGCTATTTGAGGGTTGAACTCACGACGCCTGTTGCTGTGGGAATCTGATATACTGTTAAGGTTTCCATTTTAACGTCCCAAAATGATTTCAATTTAAGAAAATGCTTAAGGATTTCCGTCTAAATATTGTCGGGAAATGACTTTACTACGAATGAAAATGAAAGCATTTATTGTTTTAACCTCCCACCTAGAAAATGCTTCACCTGCGGTGCTTTTTCCCTGTCTTTGTGAATGAAATAATCCACCCATGTAGGGATTCCAATTGCGAATTCCAGGGAAACAAATTATCTCCTTTACAGGAAAAGGAAGGAGAGGAAGTTCTGGAAAGGATAAAAGGTATAAGGGGAGGGTAGGAATCTGGGGTCGATGTGTCCAAGAATGACGGACGAATGAATTAATCCTCACCACTGTGGTGCAAGGCAATGTTCCGAAAGTGTCCTGCTGGAGAGGTCATCTCTCTCAACCAGTCTCTCTCGATCCGCACTGCCATACAGCTGATGGGCAGAAGCATACGCCGCCAAGACCCGGAAAAACTTTAACCCATGATCCCGGGCACCCCTGGTAAATCACCAAACGTAGCAAATCATTGGGGTGACCCTTGGCTGAGGTGTTGGTTATCCAATAATTGTTTCCGGGGCGGCGGTACCCATACGCAAAATGGACCGTTGTGAGATTTATAAAGTTAATTTTCCACTCCCTTCGCTCTCGTCACTTTAAACTAGTTGGGGATGCCATAGTCCTACAGGCTCCGAGATTATTGGGGAATTGGAACTAATGTGTGGTATTCACAATAATTATACAAGTATTTTAATATCTATATAGAAGTTAGCTACTATTACTACCTATTTATATTTTTAAAACATTTCTAAATACGACAATTTTTTTTTATTTTGGACATTGTGTAATACACAATGCAAAATGATAATAGCGGTGTTGTGAATTTATATAATTATTTTAAAGTTTAAAAGTTTTGTTTAATTTGGGAGTTGGGTATGGGTACCGCCGCCCATGGAACCATTTATTGGATAACCAACACCTCTTGTTCGCTACGTTCGATGACTTAGCAGTGGTGCCCGGGTTCACGGACTGAGGTTTGTCCGGGTCTTGGCGGCGGATGCGTCTGCCTATCAGCCCCATGGCAGGCCGGATCGGGAGAGAATGGTTGAGGGAGTCCCTTTGACTTCTCCAGCCGTACTCTCTCGGAAAGTCGCCTTGCATCGCAATGGGAGGGATCGATTAATACGTCCGTCACCTTTGCACAAACTGACCCCCAGATTCCTACTCACCCAAAATACTTTTTTCTTTCCCAAAATTTCTTCTAGTTACTTTCCTCAAAAGTTCCTATACACAGCATCCTCAAAGATAACATAGGCACAGAGGGAAATTATTTATCTCAAGGCCTCCTGTGTGGTGCTAAATTTAAAAAACATATTCGAATGTTTTCAAAAACTTGCTAAAAAATGTCTCCCCCCCACTCCCATCCCACCCCCGTGTGAGTGCTAAAGCTACGCCCTGCTTTATCTATGTAGTATGTCGGACGTATGGGAATGCACTAACATTCCGGAATAAGTTAAAAAAAAATATATTTATTGTTATAGTCCCACTGGCTCTGAACAGTTGGGACCCTTGTGCGGTGTTCGTACTTGAAGCATATTATATATATATGTATTTATGAATGTAATTTTTGGACTTAAACATGTCTTAAGTACGAAAATGAATTCACAATACCTATAATAATTAGTTGTTATTGTTCCTTTGTATATATTGCTACAGGACCCAGTGACCCTCCTCTCCCAAGAAATGTGCCGCAGAAACTTCCCTCCTGGCAGTGATGGTGCAGCAAGCGGAGTGACGGACAGTCACCTGTGTGTCACCACCAGCAGTGGGGGGATCTGTGTAAGTAAGAATGGCGCAACTATGAATGAATTGAATGCACTGCTCGATGGGCCTTGCGGGTTATTCTCTCATTTTGTTAAATCATTCTTTTGTTCTCTTTCAATATCGTGATAATTCCCATTTCTTATTAAATTAAATACTTAACATAAAATAATGTTATTTCGCATTCCCTTTCTAATAACATAATAATTAAACGACATCTTGTTGTGTTGGTTCACTTAGTAGCAAAGTGTCGGTACAGTTGCTCTTGACTAGCAATCCGGAGGTCGCGTGTTCAAATCTCGGCTATCGCAAATAAATGTTATTTAAATAGTTTTTGTTCTTGTTATAGTGATATATAATCTCAGTCTCGTTTCGCCTTGGTGAAAGACCACAATTCAGGGTTGAAACGTTGCTTGAAATGACTTTAGCCATGTTTGGTAACTAGATCTGAATGGCAAGGTACTCCCACGCCTTCCTCTTTCCTATCCTTTTCCCCTTAAAACTACTTTCACTCTCACAAAATATCACATTTTGGGGATGCCATAGTCTCACCGGCTACAAACGGATGGGATCAATTGGGACTCTTATGCGATATTTACATAAGAAAAATGTTCAATTCTTTTTTTAATGACGGAAATTCACTATTAGCAAATTTGGTTTTTAATTGTAATGTGAATGAATGTTTTCATTAGGAAGGTATCCATTCTTTTTATACAGGGTGTCACGAAAATCATAGTACAAGTTAGAAATGGGTGATATACATCACATTTGCATTTATTTTATGGAATAACATTTCTTCATTTGTATTTTCATTCTCCGATCAAAGACTAAAGATTTAAACTCTTAGTTCAAATTTGAAAAAAATCAGTAACCAGGGAGTTTATACTATTTTAAACTGCGTCGAAGCGTAGACCCGGCTCATAAAGTTTTATAACCCTTCAGTTGTCGAAAAAAATATAACACACCAAAAAAAAAAAATAAAAAAAAAATATATATATTAAATTATAGGTATATTAAATTATATATTAAATTATATATATTAAATTATATAATTAAATTCTTCTTCTTCTTTGTGTGCCGTATCAGGTCCCCCCGACGTTGGCGATCACTCTTGAGAATGTCGCCCTGTCTTGCGCTGCCCGGAATAGCTCCTCCACACTTCTAATGCCGGTCCACTCTCGTATATTACGCAGCCAAGAAATTTGTCTCCTACCAGGCCCTCGGCGACCCTCTATCTTGCCTTTCAATTATAATTTTTTTTTTACTAAAAAAAAAACTAAATGTTCAAACTGAAAAATAGATTTTAGTTTGGTGCCTCTATCTGTCTAATTGATGTGGATTTACAAGTTTCCCGTTTATACAACAAATTTCTGGACGCCGTGTACTAGAATATTCATAAGTTGACATTGTCTCTAATTGGAATAAGGCTGAAAAAAGATGTCGTGTATTGAAGGCATAAGATATTTAAAACACAATTCAATACACCATAACTTCTTAACATTTTTCTTATCCTTTTTATTCTGATTTATCAGTACATTATTAAAATAAATAAATAAGATATGAAAATAGAGATGAAAATATCGATCGCGTAAAGCGAAAATTGTTGACTTTGGTCTCTAATTGGAATCGGGCTGAAAAAAGATGTCGTGTTTTGTAGGCATAAGATGATAAAAACACCTGTCCCTTAGTAGATGGTTATTTGATGGCTAGTTTGTGTATTGGTGTAGTCCCATGGCTATGACAAGGGCTCTTGTGCCGTGCAGCCAAGAGCTACAATCTGCACAAAGATATTGCTTACTTTCCGTATTGACTGACTCTAATATGCGTATTGCAGGGATTCGGGAACTACCTCACAGCCAGCAATGGGCCAAGGGCTGGCGGGTGCACACAACTGCTGGTGGGGCTCGTCTTGGATGGCAAGAATGACGGTTCCACCTGCATGGAACTCTACCTCCGCGTGTCCTCCTACATCCCCTGGGTGGAGAGTGTGGTGTGGCCCTAAGCTCTCTCTCTCCGCTTGTCCTCCTACATCCCCTGGGTGGAGAGTGTGGTGTGGCCCTAAGCCCCCTCTCTCCGCCTGTCCTCCTACATTCCCTGGGTGGAGAGTGTGGTGTGGCCCTAAGCTCCCTCTCTCCGCCTGTCCTCATACATCCCCTGGGTGGAGAGTGTGGTGTGGCCCTAAGCCCCCTCTCTCCGCCTGTCCTCCTACATCCCCTGGGTGGAGAGTGTGCTGTCTGTCTAACCATCGACTGAGGAAAAATGTCATTAGTTCTTCTTTTATTTATTTTTCCTTCTTTAATGTTATAATCCATGTTAAGGATTTTAATGTTAATTTGCAATAACCATTAATTTCTTAATACTTAATTATTTACTTGCCGTAACCCGTTAAAAATCACGGGATATTCTAAATATTTGTCCAATCAGTTCTATTTCGGAGACATTTTTTATACTTTTTTCTCATGTATATACAGGGTGTCCGGGGGTAAAGTGCATTAACTTCGGGAGGTGATTCTACACGATGGTAGGAGTAAAAAAGATAAATAACTTTTTTCGAAATTCCAACTTTTTTTTTTCCCAAACAAAAAGATCTACCTACTAAAAATCCCTAGTGTGAGATACGATCTTACTTGCCGGGAGCCTGCCGGGCACTATCGTGGCAACAATAAATGGTGGTGACTGGCCCGTATCGTAACAGCGGAAAATAATAAAGCTGGCCGCGCACGCCGATCAAATTTTACGTTTTTACCACAAAACTACCCCTAAAAGTTGGAATTTCAAAAAAAGTTACTTATCTTTTTTACTTACATTATCATGTAGAATCACCTCCCGAAGTTAATGCACTTTACCCCCGGACACCCTGTATTGTGTAAATTTTAAGTAGGTACGTTTTTTTTTCTTTTTTAATAATTTTTTCAATTTTTTTGTAACGTTACCCGTCTCAGAACAGACGTCGTCTAGTGAGGCGTGTAACTTACTAGCATTAACAGCATCTTTAATCCTAGTGACTGCCCGGGTTGCCGGCAATTTAATTAATTATATTAATTAAAACAATATTATTCTTTAAAATATTATACTTCTTATGGGTAGATACTTTAATTCTTCTATAGTACTGAATTCTTCCTAACAAGCATTTTAAATGTTGGAAAAAGCACTTAAATTCAAAGCGTTTGGTTATGTAACAGAGTTATTGTAACTGGCTTGTTCAATGTTCACACATAAGTGATATCTTTTGTCAAAAACCAGCAGAAATAAATAAATAAATGTAGATATAGGAATGTATTAATGTAACATCACGAGGTGATTTATTAATAATGAATTTACTGAATATTTTTCAATTAATTTATTACTTTTAAAACAGATCCACTTCGTGTGGTCTAAAATTATAAACTTGTCTGTTAAATGTATTTTTTACACTTTTCTTGGAATTTCCTTAAACTTGGTACATTTTTAATGTCACTGGCAACTTAGCCATGCATTGGGATTCCTTTATACAGTAAATTATTTTATATTTTTGTTTTGTTTATTTATTTAGTTTGATGTTTTCTTTCTGTCTTGTATAGAATTCTTTATTGTGTTGTTATTTGTAAATATTAAAAATACTTTGTTGTGATAATAAAATGTAATTTTTGACTGTTTAGTGCCAGTAGAGTGGTGGATTCTGTTAGTATCGCCATGGCGTGGTGAAAGATCATTTAGACCATTTCACAACAGTTTAGAATTTATTTTAATTAGTAAATCGGGCTATCTAGTTCTGCCCATCTTTGTCCTTCTAACAAATAATGATTGATTTATTAATATGTTTTTTTAATCCTGATATTTTTGTAATTATAAATAATTGTTTTCGTTGTGAAAATTTAAACGTGATTATTTAAGTGATGTACAATAAAACCTAAAAAATGAAATTTTGGACGCTGAAGTATGAATACTTTGTTTTTTGTATGTGATCTAGTTGTAATAAATACTGTCATTGTACTGAACCAGTTTGTTTTAAACTAAAAATAAAGTGACAGATTTTATTTCTCCAGACTTAAGTTATTTTGTCCAAATCCAACCCCTTCCTTTTGTTGTTTTTATTATTAGGGTTTTCAAATCCCACACATTTTGTAATCAAAATCCCGCAGGACTTTAACTAAGGGCTACTAAATTGATAAATGTCAACATTTTTTATCATTTGGTATCAATTACTTTTTTTACTAGTAAATTATTAAGAATACAATTAAAAAGTGACGTAGTAGGTATATCATTTAAGTGAACTTTTTGGATCAATCGTCTTTGGTAAGAATATCATAAAAACATACATATGACATAATATTATAATATGACTCTATTTGCAAGTTGAGGAATGTTCTAAAATGGTGAGTATACAGTATACGCCCAATTTAAATACTTTCCTCTAAAATATATTCTATTAAAATACTTTTCACAAGATTCAACCTCAAAATGGGAAATAGGTTAATAGATAATGAGTGCAAACTTTGTCACCTCATTTCTCGGAACCTGAAGTGAAGTTAGAACCCTATACAAAAGTGACGACTTCATTACTGCCATCTTTTGGAGAAATGATGTAACTATTTACTGAACTTCGATACAACTTATTATACTATATAGTCGAACAGAAACTAAGTGAACGTTCAAAGTCCAGAGTCAGTAATAAAACGTACAGGTAAAGCAACACGAGAAGGTTCACAACTTAAAATTAATTTTATTGAACAAAATATTTTTTTATCTTCGGAATCATTATTTTTTTATATTCAAGTCTGAATTTAAGGTTTGAATAAAATTGCGTAGGTGTTTAAAAATACCTTCAAGGTGTCCGGTAACTCATATTACATTAATATTTCAGAATCAAGAAAATTCTTAGACAGGTTTTAATTGACGCTAATTAATAAAGCGGTAACCAATTTACAAGACATTTAAATTTAAATAACATTTGAGTTTTACACCCGGCTGGGATTTTACATATATATTTATTTTTTAAAGACAAAAAATACCTAAATGTTCACGTCAACATAAAGCACATACTTTTTACAATACAATATACATCGGTAATATTTTATTTTTAATTAAAAAAAAACATTTTACAATTCACGGAAAACACATAGATACACATATTTATTTAATTAACACGTATCATAAGGTTGGTATGTACATAATAATTCATAAAGTTTTCAGTAAAGTTAAGCTTCACAATTTGCATTTACATAATTATGCAGTGGAGTAATAGGTTATGGAATCAATTAATTAACAAGAAAAAGTGTATTCGAAGTGATTAAACACGAAAAACAGTAAGTAAAAGAAAAATAAAAGAAAATTAAAATTTTGGAAAACATTTAACATTCCTTAACAAAAATATGTATCAAACTTTAGACACTTGCGTTTTTAATATTACCCAAATAATTGAAGTTTCACACATCATCCTCGTCACTGTCCGTGTCACTATCCTCAAAATTAATTATAAAAGAATCTGGGTAATTGTCACGTATGCCTTCTTTGATGAAATCCTCATTTTGGAGTCGTTCTGCATGAATTTCACAATTTTTTCAGTCCTCAATAGAAACCATATCTATAGCAGCATGCACAAGGCTTTCGACATCCGAGATTTTGAAAGAATTATTATTTTTTGCAATTTCTTGTTTCACTTGAGCCCACACTAACTCTATAGGATTATACTGACAGTGGTATGGGGGTAGACGTACAACTTCATGACCATATTGTTGAGCCAGGTTATCGATTTCATATATTTTTTCATCTGACTTAAACTTCTTTACTAATTTTAATAATTCAATCTTAGAAAAGTTTTCATTGAAATCGATATTTTTCCTTTGGAGCCACTCTACAATTTCGCATTTTTTGGATGCGGTAGTTGGTGCTTTATCTAATTGTACGGAATGGTAACTTGCGTTATCCATTACAATTACAGAGGGTTCTTCGAGGAATGTCACAAACTGATTTTCAAAACAATTTTTAAAGACTTTGGAATTCATTTCAGAATGGTAATCTGTATTCGGCATAACCTTTTTCGTACGGAATATTAATTTACTCCCCGTGATAAAACCCGTTTTTGCTGAACCACAATGCAAAATAATCAGCCGGTTTCCTTTTCCAACTGGCACTCTTAAACCCCCATTGCCCTCACTACCTTGCCACACGTGTGTAATCGAGTGATTTTGATTCACCCAAGTCTCATCCAAGTAGACTATCTGCCGACCGTCGCTGGGTGATCGTATTTGATTCATTTTTCTCAAAAAGTCTATACGAGCTGTCGCAATATCTAATCTTCCCATTAAATACTTTCTTCCATTTTTGCGTATTTTGAATTGGAAACTAATACCGTGCAAAATACATCGCAATGACTCATGAGATCCAGAAAAATTGATTTTATCCACCAGAACCTTATTGAGATTTGCAAGAGTGGGATATTGGCTATTGTCATAAAAATCCTTCACACTGCGACGCACAACATCCTTTTCAAAATCATCCAATCCCGTAACCGTTTTAGGTTTTTTGTAGTTTTTACGAGGCTGGTGGAATATTTTTACTTCTTCTGCGTACGGAAAATGAGAAGCTTCCGACAACACTCTTCGAATGTTGGACAGGTTGAGGCCGCAAGCCTCTGCTGCCAATAAATGTACTTGCTTGAAGTTCAGTGTTTTGATATATCCTGGATTGTCACGGATTTTTTGGAAAAACTTGATAACATTATAAACTATCGTTTTTTCACCTGCCTGCAATTCGTACCGTTGATTTACATCCACCATTTTAAATATGTATTATCTACTAAACACACTGACATTAGATCACACAATATGTAATTACAATCACACCGATTAAATAAATGGAGTCAAAATGACATTAATAAAGTATATTAAATCGAAAATAAAGTAATGAACTGGTTTTTGATCTTATGAAGTCAATGCACCACTTACTACTGAATGTGGAATCATTAATTGTTTGCTTTTATAGTAAGTAGCGCGATGTAAATATGCATGGTATAAATATGAAGCATGATATAAATAACAATGGAAATTCCAAAGGATTTAGTCGCCTAATTAACGGGAATAACCGCCATTGGTATTTCTAAATTTTGTTTCGCAGCTTGTAATTATTAGGTATCATCTGAAATACTGTTTTTAGAATCCAGTTTAATGTATTTTCGAAGGGTCGTATATTTAAACGACCCTTCGAAAATAATAAAAATGAAAAATATAAAAATAATGATATAATGGTGGAGTGCCTTTCGAGTTTGGGTTTTTCGGAGTTTTGACTGTACGTTAATCCCCGTGTGAAATTTTGGGAGTGCATTTGGTATCTGTTCGACTATAGTACAGCTGCCTACATCATATTATTATTTATAACTCTTTCCGATAAATTCAATAGATGTCACTAGCTGATCCTATCGATTTATTTATTACAACCGAATTTAACTTCTCGAGAGGCTAGATATTTAGTCAACAGTCCACAAAGGAGTGCTGATACCAACCCTGATATATAATACGGCAGTGAGAGATTAATCTGGCAAAAGAAATGTTGGAAATGAAAATGAACTGACTGCTTTAGAAATGAGATCGCCGAGGTGGGTGTGTGGTATAACAAATATGTGGTGGTCCGGAAGTAATGCATGTCGGAAAGTGTGGAGAATTTTTTTTACATTAGCTCCACACAGGAAGTCCTGAGAAAATAAAATCCCTATGCCATCTTTGAGGATGCAATTTGGAGATTCTTTTAAGGGAAAGGAGGGAGAGGAAAATCTGGAAAGGATAAAGGTTTGAAGGATGGGTAGGAATCTAGGCGTCAATATGACGAATAAATCCATTCCTCCCATTGCGGTGCAAGGCGATGGTTTGAGAGAGTCCGTCTGGAGAGATCTAGTTTAGTTCTCACTCAACCATTCTCTCCCGAATCAGCCTGACTCGCAAAAGGTGAGCAAACGCATTCACCGCCAAGACCTAGACAAACCTCATCACATGAACCCGGGCACCCCTGCTAAAGTAGCGAATCACTTGGGGTGATGTATGGCAGGGGTGTTGGCAGGGCTGGGCAGTATTTGAATTACTTGTAATTGAAATACGTATTTGAAATACAAATACGTATTTTGTATTTGTATTTCAATTACTTCCTAATAATGTATTTTGTAATTGGTATTTCAATTACCTGCTGCTGAGGTATTTTGTAATTTGTTTTCAAATACATTTAGCGATAATAATGAAAATTAAAAATAAACTGACATAGATAATACATAGACTAAAAACGCTAGAATCCTGTACTATTGTCCTATTGTCCTGTGCTATTATACTCTTTCTGTGATTATTTGTAGTTCTCTTATCATTGCTTTATAATGTACTGTACATTTTTTAATGTAATGCTAGTTATTATAATTGTACATTTTGTATCATATTATATTATACTTGTCATGGCTTTTTTTGTATTGTGCATTTTTGTATCATTTTTTTTACATTAGCTCCACACAGGAGGCACCGAGGAAAACAATTTCCCTAGGGACCTATGTCATCTTTGAGGATGCTGTGTGGACGGTTATTTAAAGGAAAGGAAAGAGAAGAAGATATGGGAAAGAAAAAGGTATGAGGGGTGGGTAGGAATCTGAGGGTCAGTGTGTCCAGGAGTGACGGACGTATAATTCTATTCCTCACACTGCGGTGCAAGGCAAAGGGTCGGGAGAATCCGGCTGGAGAGGTCAAAAGGCATCCCTCAATCAGTCTCCTCCGATCCAGCCCGCCACGCAGTGGTTGGGCAAACGTATTCGCCACCAAGATCTAGACAAACCTCATCCCATGAACCCGAGCACCCCTGATAAGTCACCAAACGTAGCGAACCACTTGGGGTGACCTGTGGCAGGGGTGTTGGTTGTCCAATAAACGGTTCCCGGGGCGGCGGTACCCATACCCGTCTCCCGAATTATATCATAAATCATAGTATTAGATCAAGCACTACAGGAATAATTTGACTGAATACTAGATTATTTTTAAGTTAATTACTGTAGAGCGCACTTGAAGTGAAATAACACAAAACTGCTGCTATACAAATGTCATCTATGTATATAAAAATGAATCCTTGTTTCTCTTGGTGACGCCATAACTTCAGAACGACTTTACCTATTTCATTAATTTTTTTTAAAGTTTTCTAATACTTTGTAGAAGGTTCGTACGGAAAGAAAAATTAAGAAAATTGGTTAATTTCAGAAAACTTAATGACTATTTTAACTTCGCACGTTTGACAGTTCGCGCGTTTGATGAAATTGAATATCGCAGGCAGCTGTTTTTATTTCATAACAGAAGAATTGTCCATGAATTTTTTTAAATAATTGATATTTTAAATAGGTACCAGATTTTATTGATTGTTCTTATAATATACAAAATCGAATATTTTTGTAGTATATGAAAAATGAAAATTTGAATAAAAAAATTGTAATAGCTGGTACGCGAGTTATTTGTAAACTGAATGTACTAGGATTGAATATATGGAAAGGAGGGGGGTTGGCGGGACGGAAGAGCGGGAGAGTGTAAAGTTACCAATGAATATAATCTGAACGGCTCAATATTAATCAACAAAACAGAAGTCAAAGATTTGGGAGTGACTTTGGACTCTAAGCTTATTTTTAATATTCATATAGACTGAGTCACATCACAATTCATCAGATTCATTCTTAGGACATGTAAAAAATTCAATAACTTTAGAACAATGAAAATCCTATATTTTGCTTATGTCCGCAGCTTACTAGAATACGCATCACAAGTTTGGAATCCGCAATACAAATCATATATGGAAAATCTAGAACGTGTTCAAAATCATTTTCTACGATAGGTACTTAAATTTCCGCAGCTATCGCACACACCAAAGTCATCAAGATTCAGCCGCGTACTTCATATACTATCATATCGAAGTTCGAAGAAGCTCGGCCGATGTACTTTTTCTTCAAAAAATAGCCAGATCCGTCGTAGATTGTCCAGAATTCCTAGAACGAATACAGATACGAGTTCCAAACAGACGAACAAGATCATACATGATTCTTAACCTCCCTCGGTGCAACACTAATTCTAAGCAGAACTCTTTCATCTATCGTACATCCAACACTTTCAACACACACTATACACAATTTGACATTTTTAACTCTGCACCACACTCCTTAAAATCACACAGACGCTCTCTCGATACTCTACAATAACAATACTTATTAGATACCTCTAATACAACCACAACTATATAAACTTACTTTTTTTTCTCTTTTAATTTTTTGTCACGCATATTTTTATTACTAACTAACTAACCATCACGCCGTTTCCCCGCAGGGGTAGGCAGAGAGGATGGACCGCCAAACAACTCGGTCTTGGCACACACTCTTTGCCTCACTCACATTCATACATCGTCTCATACATACTCTTCTTTTATTCTGACTTTTGCCATGGCCCGTCTCAAGTATCTGATTCACTTGATCGTGCCATGTCTTCCTCGGGCGTCCCCGACTTCTTCTACCATTCACATTTGCATCATATATTCTTTTTACACTACTTTCTTCGCTCATTCTATTACTATACCTCAACTAAACCGATCCTTCCCCCATCCTACTTCCTTCCTATTCCCACCTACATAACTCGTCTCTTGAAATGTAATTTATTATTAGTAAATATCTCTGGAATCACTACACACTTGTATACAATACCCATGTGGAAACCTGTAAATGGTTCAATTATTGTACTCAATTACTATATACTTTGTTATTAATGTTAACTGTTGGTCTCCCAAATAAAACAAATAAATATAAAGAGGGGAGAGGGTAGGCGGGGAAGATGGAAGGGGAACGCGGGAGGGGAAGGGGATGCGGGAGGGGATCGGGGACACACGGGAATGGACATGCAGGGAGAAACAATTTATTTATTTGAATATGGCATTGCAACGCATGCCGGGAACCAGCTAGTGTTATTATGATAATAATTATTATTATCCAACACCTCAGTCCTATACCACAAACTTTACAAGTGGAGCGGAGACGAGATGTGTCTTCTGAGCAATGTGTTATTTTTTGCACGTCTCTGTTTTACTCTGCCTTAGATAAGAGCACTTACGGCAATTTATTGCAACCAAAGGTTCTACCAAAACCAAATTTTATTTGAAATTAAAAAATGGTTAAAACACTGTATTTTGTATTTCAAATACACGACTTGAAAGTATTTTGTATTTCGTATTTTAAATACATGCGAAAAAGTATTTTGTAATTTGTATTTTAATTACAGCAAAGCATGTATTTTGCCCAGCCCTGGGTGTTGGTTATCCAACAAAAGGTTCTCGGGGTGGCAGTACCCATACCCGCCTCCCACATCAGATTACAGGCGTCAGTTAATAGTGCTGTCCTTGTTTTACCGGTATTACAATACGATGAACAGGTTTCGTTGATTCATTCGGCACCGCAGTGTCGGGAGCACGCCAAACGCGTGCGCAACATAATATATGTATACGGTTAACATTTGTAAGATGAGAACGGATCTCTGAATGATTTGCCGACCTCTGTGTTTCCTCCCTCCTACAACATGGATCTCTTCAAGACCGAGGTTCACTCCTTCCTTTCCTCAGGGAGACTCTCCACACGGCCCCAGGACGTCACCAGCAAGGTAGGGTTTCATCTTGTTTTCGGTGGACATCCCATTTTGACTTTTTTGTGTGAATTCCGCATAAGAGTTAACCCTTAGCCACCTATCCTATTCTGATTATGGTACATAACGATAATTTTACATCTTAGGTTTTTTTACTACTCTTTCATTGAAAGCATTTGTTTGTGTATGGAAGGGAAGTGTACATAAATGTTGTTATTAGTTAGTACTTTAATAATTCAGTGTACATAATATGTGTGCTGTAGTATTTATTTTGATAATTAATTTTTAAAAATAAATAATGTTGTGGAAAACTAAGGATATTTGTAAGATTAATTATTGACAGTAGTTTTTTTCTTTGGAATATTTTTAAAATGTCTCTTGACAGAGAGCAGTATTCGGGTTTTATCATTAATGCTTCTGATTTCTTCTGGTAGACGATTGAAAAAAAATCTTCCCTGGTAAGTGTAATGATCTAATGATGTTGTGGAAAAGACGTAGAATTTAATTTTGGGCATAGAAAAACATGTTTAAGTCGAGTTCTGTTTTCATTTAAAAATTGATATTTACCTTTATCTTTTGTAATTTGAATTAATGAATTTTTAATATATAAATATTTAAATGTAGGTAAGTACTTGAAATTCTTCTGTTGGGTAGTACAAGGATTTTTTTAATATAATTTTAATAATTGTTCTTTGTACAATTTCTATTGGAAGAAGGTTACATTTATGCGCGGATCCCCAACTAATAATAGCGTATTGAAAACTGGTTTGAGGTAAGGCATAGTAGATTAAGGCTCCGCAACCGGGCTCGAAAAGAAGAAGATGGATAGATATTTACAGCGACAAAATCATTGCGAAAATGTTTAATAAAACACGACTCGTTTAAAATAGAGCAAAAATCTTGCAGGCATTGTCTTAAACAGCTTTTAAAGAAACACTGTGATATTGTTCAAACATATAACTTGTAAAATAACTTAAACAAACTTGTTTATAATCATTTTTGGAGCATACTTTGCAATTTTTTTCTATCGAGGGAATTTTATATAATTTGCGTTTCGGCGCGGGAAATGTCTAGATAGTATCTTCAAGAATCTATCTCTCTATATAAATAAAAATGAATCTCCGAAATGTTTGTACGCGCATAACTTCCGAACGACTGCACCAAATTGGATAACTGTCCACCAATTGTCTTTTTTTTCGTTAGTTATTGTCAGGACAAGGTTTGTATAAAACTGCTGGTGAGCTGTGGCATTATGAAATTTGTATTAGAAAAATTGCAACAGTTGGCACGCGAGCTGTTTGATAACTGAATGTATTAAATGCGCGAGGGGGGAGGAGGGGAGAGGGGAACGCGGGTAGGGGTTTCGCGGGAGGGGGGAGGGGAATCAAAAAGGAGGAAGGGAACTCGAGAGGGGGGAGGGGAACCAGGGAGGGGGGGAGGGGAACCTAGGAAGGGAACTCGATAGGGGGTTCGCGGGACGGGGGAAGGGGGGGAGTGGAGTGGAGAGAGGGAAGGTGGAGGAGGCGGAGTAGGAACGCGCGAGGAAGGGGAGGCGAAAGGGGAACGGGAGAATGGGAAAGGACAACGGGAAAGGAAACAATTTCTTTATTAAATGCATAGCAACGCTTGCCGGGTAACAGTTTTTTTTTTATTTTTTTTTTATTATGTTTTGTACATTTTACAAATATAAGACAAAAAGTCCCGATAAACTACTTTTTAGTAGTTTGTCTAACGGGTTCTTTACATTAAAGATCTTATTATATTGATTTAATAATTACATTTTTACAATTTAAGATATAAAATTAAATTAAATTATTTACAGAAATATACTTAGATACATTTTTATAGATATAAAATTAAATTAAATTTTTTACAGAAATATACTTAGATAAAAGAAAAATTATGAAAAACATGAATAACAATTTTAAAGTCTTTAGAATAAGTAATATGTTATTGTAAGCTAATACAAATGAATTCTTTCCGTAAGCCAAGTCTTCAGTAAGTTCACCAATTGTTTGCTTTGGGCAAAGTTTTTAATTTCAGCTGGAAGCATATTTAAACAACTGGGAATCATGTAATTTAACGTTCTTTGTCCATATTTATTTGTATGTTTAGGTTTAGGTACAATTAGTCCTTCATTAAGAGGAAATACTAGCGGCGTTTTTCCATACAAACGTATTCCCCGTTTATCTCTCTGGATTTTGACCCTAGAGCAATTTTTTACATAATATAGATATCGACCACTAGCGTGTCGGTACGTTTTGTTTTTTTTTGATAATTTACTTCTTATAGAAGTTAGGACCTTCCAAAAATGAATAAAATTGCCTAATTTAATCGCCGTCAAAAAACGTTCAGTATACAAACTAAACAATGTATTTTGAAAAAAAGCAAAACGTACCGACATAGAATATTTTCTATTTATACAGTTAGTGAAAAAAAATTTAAAACGAGTATTATGGTTGTGTTCCAGCCTGTTTATATATAAAGGGTTATTTATGTGCTGAAATATAATTTTGTACCACATAATTGCTCTCACTTAGTAACATATATTTTTAACATATTATATTCTCAGTTAGTAACATATATTTTTTAAGAGCTTTAAAACTTAACGTGTTTAAGGGAGATATGTAAGAAATCGGTAATAATTCGGGTAGCGGGCGTAAAATTTCTAATTCTTAAATATATTATATATATATATTCATTTTCTAATTTTATTTACTACTTGACATTATTTAGACAAAAAACATATATTATAAATAAATTTATTGAAAATATATTAAAATAAAATGAATGGTGTAGTTAGCAAAGACCTGTGTTCGGCAGTCAGTGCCTGAGTGAGTGAGTGAGTGAGTGAGTGAGTGAGTGGGTGAGTGAGCGAGTGAGCGCTACCTGCCGCAGACAAACACCGCACTTTTTTACAGCCTCCTCCACAATGCCAATCTCCAACTGTCAAATTCCAAGCAAACAGCTATTGTAGCATTTTAGCTGTGGACTGTGAGAACTACACCAACCTGACTTTACGAAGAACGATTCTGTGTCTTAAATGTTATGACAGCGTTAAGAGACAATCAAGACAAACAGGCGACTCCAGATACTAATATCTACAGCCTGTATGTTGGGCAAATATCTACAGCTCATATGTTGGACTAATATCTATGAACTTCAGAGTGAGGACAAATATCAACAGAGCTAAGATCGGACGAATATCTATGACGATCCCAGTGGTGACTAATATCTACAGCGCAGCTGAGCAAGAGGTTGTACGGTAAAGCATAAAGTACTTCAATTACGTAATTACTAATTCCATAAAGGCTTAAACGTTTAAAGTACGTACATGAAGTTTTTGCATAATATTACGTATTTTGCTGTTTACGAGGACAATAATTTATTGAACAAACATGAGGTCATAATTCATCATCATCATCTTCTTCCCCTTATCCTATTCGGGTCAGGGACCCATTGCATCGACAAGGCTCCTCCATACGTCCCTGTCTTGTGCTGATTGTTAGGCTTCTGTCCATGGTAGCCCCATCCTCTCCTCACACAGTTTCTGGAGTTGCCTCGCCCAACTGTGTCTGGGGCGGCCCACTGGACGTCTACCCTCTGGAATCGCACTCAGTATCTTCCTCGGAATTCGGTCGTCAGACATTCTTAGTACATGCCCAAGCCACCTCAGTTGCGATTTTTCTACGAAGAGTAGCAGTGGTTCAATTTTTAGATCATCTCGGATCGTGGAGTTTCTTATATGATCCCATTTCGTAATCCCTGCCACTCCTCTCAAGTACCTCATTTCGGCAGCTTGGACTCTAGAGGTCATAATTAAAATATATTTATTTATTTCGAAATACACGGCTCCACAACCTAACCTAACCTAACCTAACTGACATAGAAATGGTAATGGTAACAGACTAAATAATTTAGA
The DNA here is from genome assembly GCA_917880885.1 of Limnephilus marmoratus. Lineage (NCBI taxonomy): Eukaryota > Metazoa > Arthropoda > Insecta > Trichoptera > Limnephilidae > Limnephilus > Limnephilus marmoratus. Next base: position 1,927,570 of record OU862907.1, read on the forward strand.
AGCACTCGAAATAAAGAAAGCTGTTAAAACAAAAACCCAAATCCTTAATAATCAGCTAAATGTGTCTAGTAGTAGTATTAGGGATTTTTACATACATACATACATAAATTTAGTTTTTTAAACTGCATACGCAATATTACGTTATTCCAATATGCTATTCATAATTGCAAATCCAACCTCTGCCAGTGCTGTAGATATTCGTCCACACTTACCACAGATACCAGTCCGATATTTTCAGTTTTTGGAATTCCTGTAGATATTAGTAGACGCCTCCCACCAATCTGACATTGCAAAGAACGATTCTCTGTCTTATGTGTTATATTTTGTGTTAAGACAGCGTTAAGAGACAATCAAGACAAACAGGCTAAATCAGTCGTATATTAGAAGCCGTCCGTAGGGCGTTATCGGCTGTCAAATTTGAATTTTATTTTGTACATTAGCTCCACACAGGAGGCCCTGAGGAAAATAATTCCCCTCAGCGCCCATGTCGTCTTTGGGGATGCTTTGTGGATGTTTTTTTAGTAATGGAAGGAGAGGAAGTTTTAAGAATGAAAAGGGAATTAGGGGTAAATGGGGGTCAGTGTGTCCAGAAGTGACGGATGTATGATTCCATCCCTCCCACTACAGTGCAAGGCGATGTGCGGAGAGAGTACGGCTGAAGACGTCAAGGGGACCCCCTCAATTACTCTCTCCCGATCTGACCTGCCATACAGCTGGTAGGCAGATGCATCCGCCACCAACAACTAGGACAAACTTCACTCCAAGAACCCGGGCAACCCTGCTAAGTCTGTAAAAGTAGCGAACTACTTGGGGTGATCTATGGCATGCTGTGTGGAGGGTCTTTTTAGGGAAAGTAATCAGAGGAAATTCTGGGAAGCAAAAAGGTATGAGGGGTGGGTAGGAATCTGGGGGTAAATGTGTCTAGAAGTACGGACGAATGAATTCATCCCTTTCACTACGGTCCAAATCCTGCTGAGAGTTCTGCTGGAGAGGTCAAAAGATCTCCAACAACCAGTCTCTCCCGATCTGGTCTGCCACGCAGTTGGTGGACAGACGCATCCGCCACCAAGATCCGAACAAACCACACCCCATGGACCCGGACAACCCTGCTAAGTCACCAAACTTAGCGAACCACTTGGAGTGACCTAGAGTAGCGGTGTTGGTTATCCAGTAAATGGATTCCGGGGCGGCGGTACCCATACTCGCCTCCCAAAATTATTCCTTTTCCTATCACTTTCCTTTATCATCATCATCCACACAGCATCCTCTAAGATGAAATTATTTTCCTCAGGGCCTCCTGTTTGGTGCTAATCATCATCATCATCACTACTGGCTCTACAACCCCTGGTGGGTCTTGGCCTCCTCAAGAGTCTTCCTCCACTCATCTCGATTTTGTGCCAGCTCTCTCCAGTTTAGAAGCTCCTAGATAAATATGTCTTTGGGGACGTTGTCGCTCCATCTTAATCTTGGTCTTCCCAGGCTCCTTCGCCCTATTGGTCTTGAGTTCAGCAGGGACTTTGGTGATTGATGCTCGGTCATTCTCTCCACATGACCCAGCCACCGAAGTCTTCCCAGTTTTATAAATTTTGCAACGTTTAGTTCCTTAAACAAGTAAAGAGCTCATTGTTATAACGTCTGCGCCAAAATCCATTTTCTAGAACCGGTCCGAAGATGCGCCTCAAATTTTTTCCTTCAAAAACCTCCAGTGCTCACTCATTCCTCTTAGTTAGTACACAAGTCTCAGCAGCGTATGTGAGTACTGGTCTGAAGTGTGTGTTTTGTACACTAATATCTTGGTGTTTCTGGACAGCAGTCTGGATTTTAATTAGTTTTGTAGGCGGAAATAACAGCGATTTGCTTTCACTGTTGCTAATATAAAAATCAAAGCACATTTTTGAAAACAGATATTTATTTATTTATTAAACGCCCTAGTGGGCTTTTCTTATACATTTTTTACAAACTATTTGTATCAAAGTAAATTTAAACAATAAAGAAAATAACAAAAAACGTTGCAACAAAACACAAAACAAAATACATAGATAAAAATGTAAACACAAACTAAGAATCCTCACGCATATAATTGAATTGAAGAGATTCTTCAAAACAATATATAGTAGTAGCAAAGAAGTTATTTGGTAGGTACATAGGTCTATTTGTGTCTTAAAGAATAAAAGTGATAGAATATACAACGTTTATACCGATTAGTTTTAATATGAAATATATCGCCCAGATTAGAATATTTATTTCCGAGACTGTGAAGTCTCGGAATCGGAGAATTTTGATAAGCTAGTGTCCTGGTGTTATTGAAGTAAAAGGGTAATACATGTCGGCATGATTTTTTGGGAACATGGATATTGATAAATTGAAGTACTTCAGGACAGTCAATTTTGTAAAGCAGTATTTTATGTAATAGTATTAAATCTGTACTTATTCTTCTTTCTGAAAGTTTCAATAGTGACATTTTATCCAGGAGGTAATTTTAATCAATTTTTTGTATAGGTATATGCAATTTATAGTTTATAAACCTTAAAAACTTATGTTGAATCTTTTCAATGTTGTCTGAATGAATATTGTAAAAGGGAGACCATAACGTAGACTTATACTCAAGTTGGCATCTGACAAGGGATATATATATAAGATATATCTTCTTGTTATTGTTCTTTGAATGTAAAGGTACTTGCTATGACTCCAGATACTAAGGGAACGTACCCATACTACGTGACACGTTTAGGGGGGAGGGGGGCTTCAAAATGTCACGCTCCATACAAATGAGCGGCGGGTTGCTTAGGATTTTGGTCACCGGGGGGGGGGGGGGGGGGGGTTAAAAATTGCAAAAAGTTGGTCACGTAGTATGGGTACGTTCCCTAATATCTACAGCCTGTATGTCTGACGAATATCTACAGCTCATATGTTGAACTAATATCTGCGAACTTCAGAGTGTTGACTAATATCTACAGAGCGTAGGTCGAACTAATATCTACATAGCGTAGGTTGGACTAATCAGCTTAATGTGTCCAATAGTCCGATATTACGGATTTTTACATACACACTTACATAAATTAAGTTTTTTAAACTGCATACGCAATATTGCATTATTCCAATATGCTATACATAATTGCAAAACCAACTCTGCCAGTGCTGTAGATATTCGTCAACACTTTGATTCTCATAGGTATTAGTCAACAGTTTGTGCTGTAGATATTCGTCAACACTTTGGTTCTCATAGATATTAGTTCGATTTTTTCAGTTTTTGGAATTCCTGTAGATATTAGTAGACGCCTCCCTTGCTATTGATGAATAGAATGCAGCGGTTGACTTGATCGTGCCATGTCTCAGAGCGGTAAACAGGAAATGTATTGTGCACAAAGGTCATTTCTTTGCACCTTTATGTATATTGTTTAGTGTTCATTTTGCAACCGTTTCCCAGAAGATCTGACAGACCTGGGAACAATATATATTCAAATATCTCGAAACGGCAAAACCCAAATTATCTAACTAACTAACCATCACGCCGTTTCCCGCAGGGGTAGGCAGAGAGGACGGACCGCCAAACATCCCGGTCTTGGCACACATTCCTTGCCTCGTTTACATTCATACAACGTCTCATGCATTCTCTTCTATTATTCTTACTCTTGACATGGCCCGACTCAAGTATCTGATTTACTTGGTCGTGTCATGTCTTTCTCGGGTGTCCTCGACTTCTTCTACCATTCACATTTACGTCATATATTCTCCTTACACTCCTTTCCTCGTTCATTCGCTCTACATGCCCAAACCATCGGAGCGTTCCTTTCTTGATCTTACTCATTACCCAAACCCAAATTGATTCTAAAAATCATTATAACAATGTAATAATAATAACTAGCAGTTAAAAAGTCCAAAAGTTCTTGCTGCTGAGCCCTGCGGGCGGCTTTTGGTTAGGCTTCACCCAATTTTAGCGTTGGTGACCATTTTATAAATCCGATAGGAACTGGTTCCAAAAAGTTTTTATTTATTTATTTATTTATTAATTTTCAACGCCCTGATGGGCTTTTACATGACAAGTTTATAATACAGAGACAGTTTTTTTGAATAAAAAAGATAAACTATAAAAACGTAACTAGTAAACATCATATAAAAGGTAGGTATACAGATGAATTTAAGGAAAGATAGTGCATTGCAATAAAAGAGAAAGTTTCTAAGTTGTGAATGGCATAGAAATAAACTTGTAGGTATGTTAGTAATTACAAAATTTACAGGTGACTGATTAAATGTCATAAATAATACATGACAAAATGCAAGATACATAAAAAGAAAACGTTAACAAGTTTTTACATTGTAGATTAATATAGAAATACACAAATATATGCATTAGACCCTATGTGATGCTCCTTAGATATCAAAATATTCTACAAAAAAATATTGTTCATATATTTCTTGAATAACGGTAAATTGTATTAAATACATCGATATTTGAGGTGAATTTGTTCCCTAGTGTGTGTAGCCCGTAAAAATAGCCCGTTCCTCGGATCCACTGTGATCCAGTGACAGAGTCACCGGGACAAAGTAACCGCGACAGGCAATGACGTCATGTGTAATATACAGCTGCGTGGTGTTATTATTCACAACTGCCGTTCATATCCTGAGAGATATTCAAAATTACAAATCCATTAGTGCACGCCTGCCAGCCGACGTTCCTCGCGCTCGCTGTTATCGTTACTGGTGCCATCTTTTGGCATTATTGCCTACTTACCTGAATTCGGCTCCATCAAAAGAAGATTTTTAACAAACTTCAAGTACGAAGATGGTTTTGCATAAGGCGTTGCGTCGAGATGTATTTGAATTCCGGTTCTTAAATTTCAACAGTCCGATTTGATAATTTGTACAAAAAATTTATTAAAAATAATCTCAAGGGCGTTGTACAAATTACTCTATCTTATTATACAGTATACAGGGTGTCAAGAGACGTACTTGACTTCTTTAACAAGTGATTCCTGACATTATTTTGAGTAAAATATAATATATGTCAATAAAAATTTTGGAGGTGGGAATGGGTACCGCCGCCCCGTGATCCATTTATTGGAAAACCAACACCTCAGCCGTCGGTCACCCTAAGTGGTTGGCTACGTTTGGTGACTTAGCAGGAGTATCCGGGTCTATTTGGTTTGTCCGGATCTTGGTGGCGGATGCGTCTGTCCAACAACTGCGTGGCAAGCCAGATCGGGAGAGACTGGTTTATGGAGATCTTTTGACCTCTCCAGCAGGACTCTCAGCTGGATTTGGACCGCAGTGAAAGGGATGAATTCATTCGTCCGTCACTTCTGGACACATTGACCCCCAGATTCCTACCCACTCCTCATACCATTTTTCTTTCAAGAATTTCCTCTCTATCCTTTCCCTATAAAGACCCTCCACACAACATACTCAAAGATGACACAGGCCCTGAAGGGACTTATTTTTCTCAGGGCCTCCTGCGAGGAGGAGGGAAGGGAACTCGAAAAAAGGGTTTGCGGGACGGGGGAAGGGGGGGGGGGAGTGGGGTGAGGAATGGGAACGCGAGAGGGGAAGAGGACGCACTAGAAGAAGGTGAGGTAGAAGGGGAACGAGACGAATGGGAAAGGACACTCAGATAGAAACAATTTCTTTATTGAATGGCATAACAACGCATGCCGGGACCAACTAGTATATAATAAAGTAAATGTTAGTAAAATAAAAGAAATTACATAGCCTAAGAAACACTGGTTAAGTAAGTTTTTCATTATTTCCCCTAGGGGATTCATGCTTCACACCGGCTATTGTCAGTTACGATAGAATTTATAACAGCCAACATTAGATAAGAAAGTTTTGGCGGCAGCGAACTGTGGCTTTATTTCAAGTGCTGTATTTACATTGCAGAATGTGTTGATAAGGAACAGCTGTTCGTCCACTAAACTAATCTACAATTTGGATATGATTTTAGATTCTCACGGCCAAAAGTATTATGGTTATTTGTTTTTGGGGTGTTATGCCGTGTTGCGCTACCTCCTCCTTTAGCCAACGTTTCGGACAGCGTTACAGTGTCTATCATCAGGGCAGATGATGGACACTGTAACGCTGTCCGAAACGTTGGCTAAAGGAGGAGGTAGCGCAACACGGCATAACACCCCGAAAACAAATAACTATAATCTGCAATTTGGATGCCGCACACAGAAACGGCCATAGAAATTACAGCACCAAAAATAGGTAAGAGCCACGGACATACGAATATATCTAGACCTGCCCTAAGTGATAAAAACGTATTATTTCCCCCTCCCCATGGAGCCGGCTGGAGCTCCTCCTTGGAGCCAGCTGGGCTTACGAAAGCCTCGCTTGAATCTAAAAAATGTGACGTCATTATTCCTATCCTGACCAGCGCCCAGCTAACAACATCCATACATTTTACCAAATAACACAGCAAAATGGAGAACTTGTGCTATACATTATACCTATAATATGTGAACATAGCGAATGTGGGCGTTTCTCCAGTGAGCTTGTCGCTTATTACAGGGGTAAGTAAATTATGAAACATTTGTAAAAGTGTCTTAACTAAATACGACAACAAAATATTGCTATGTGAATAGGGGCGAACCTTTTCGGGTCGAGCATTTGGCCTTCGCAAATATGTTATTAACGTGGCGAGCAATTCGCGCTCCCATGTAAAAAGATCTATTCAATAAAAAGCAGATTTTGCTTTTAAGAACTAAATGGTAATATTATAATGCGAGATGCCTATATATTGTCAGATTGATTTTATAACGAATCACAGTCATCTTTCCCCTCTTCGCCTCCCATAGTTTGGTTTTACCCCTCATCTGTATCTTCTGGTCTATTGAATTTGGATGTCTATGGTTAAAGCATTGTCTTCAAACTAATTATAAGTATTTTTGCAAGGTTCGTGATTAACCAGTTCACAACGATCCATATTTTTTGTTGTTTGCGGACGCGATCCGATAGATTGCGCATGCGCCTAAAGTTGAGACATGTATCGCGCTGCGAATATTGTACTAATATCTACAGGAATTCCAAAAACTGAAAAAATCGGACTAATATCTATGAGAACCAAAGTGCGTACGAATATCTACAGCTCAAAGTGCTGACTAATATCTATGAGAACCAAAGTGTTGACGAATATCTACAGCACCGGCAGAGGTTGGATTTGCAATTAAGTATAGCATATTGGAATAACGTAATATTGCGTATGCAGTTTAAAAAACTTAATTTATGTATGTATGTATGTAAAAATCCCTAATATCGGACTATTGGACATATTTAGCTTATTATTAAGGATTTGGGTTTTTGTTTTAACAGCTTTCTTTATTTCGAGTGCTTCTAAATTATTCAGTCTGTTAACATGACCATTTCTATATCAGCTAGGTTAGGTTAGGTTGTGGTGCCGTGTATTTCGAAAGAAATAAATATCTTTGTATTACGACCTCAATGTTTGTTCAATAAATTATTGTCCTCTTAAACAGCAAAATTTGTAATATTATGCAAAAACTTCATGTACGTTCTTTAAAACGTTTAAGCCTTTATGTAATTAGTAATTACGTAATTGAAGAAATTTATGCTTTTCCGTACAACCTCTTGCTCAGCTGCCCTCTGTAGATATTAGTCAACACTGGGACCGTAATAGATATTCGTCCGACCTTAGCTCTCACTCTGAAGTTCATAGATATTAGTCCAATATATGAGCTGTAGATATTCGTCCGACATACAGGCTGTAGATATTAATATCTGGAGTCAGTTGCGGCAGACTCATTGACGGAATAGTTGCACTTGTCCTGCACTCCCCATTTAAAAATCAAAAAGTATTCAACATGGATATTGAAGCTTCATGTATTTACTTTAATTTGACAATAGCCATTAGTCTGCCCACCAGCTGCATGGCAGGCCGGATCGGGAGAGAATGATTGAAGGTGTCCCTTTGACTTCTCCGGTCATACTCTCTCCGAATGTCGCCTTGCACCGCAGTAGGAGAGATGGATTCATACGTCCGTCACTCCTGGACACCCTCAGATTGATGATCCTCAGATTCCTACACTCCCCTAATACTCTTTTCCTTCCAAGAACTTCCTCTCCTTCCTTTCCTAAAAAGACCTTCCACACAGCATCCCCAAAGATGACAATGGCCCTGAAAGGAATTATTTTTCTGAGAGCCCTCTTTGTGAAGCTAATTTAAAAAAAATAGGTATATTACGCAATTTTATTCCAAGATTGATGAAATTTAGCACACTTGACTTTCAAAACAAGAGGAAGGTCAAATTTGTAGAAGATTTTTAAAAAACCATCTCAATCTCCTTCCCCTAACACTTTAAGAATAAAAATCTAAATAATTTAGTTGATAGTCCGGTATTGCTTGACTTGATAGGCAGCCGGATTCCGCTGCGTAATACCAGAAGTCAGGATTGATTTCAGTGCAGAAATTCTGGGACTAACTACCATAATATGTATTCCTCTTTGCCCAGAATACTAATGGAGGGAAATAATTATACCAAGTCAGTGGACATCTTCAATTTATCTTTAAACAAATACAAAATACTGTTACTGAGGCAGTTCAGTTATGTACTATAAATACTATATATTTCGTTTCATATATATATCATTTAATCAAAGTGTAACTTTTAAATTTCATACTTATGCAAAATTCCCGTAAAATGGCGTAAATGAATAAATGATAGAGCAATTTTCTAGTTGGGTAAAGATTTAGAAGTTATAGATACTAGAAAATGCACAAACAAATGTTCTTACCTATTTTTGGCCAAGTTTTCTTTGGCAGTTCCTGTGTGTGCTGCTCCGGAAAACCAACACCTGTGAGACTTGGCAGGGGTTCATTGGTGTGGTTTGTCTAGGTCTTGGCGGCGGATGCGATTGCCTAACTATTGTATGGATTGGGAGAGACTGGTAGAACTTTTTGACTTATCAGCAGGACCCCTCGACCCATCGCCTTGCACCGCAGTGAGAGGATTTTTTTTTTGCATTAACTCCACACAGGAGGCCTTGAGGAAAATAACTTCCTTCAGGGCCTACGTTATCTTTGAAGATGCTGTGTGGAGGGTCTTTTTGAGGAAAGGAAGGAGTGAATACGGGTCTTGAAGAGACCCATGTTGTAGGAGGGAGGAAACACAGGGCGGCAAATCGTTCCACAGCCGAACCGTTGAACTCAAGAACGAGTCATAGAAACGACCCGTTCTCATGTGACTAATGTCAACCATGAACAAATGTTGGGCGCGTGTTTGGCGTGTTTCCCGACTATGCACCGGTGCCGAGGGGATCAATGACGCTAGTTCCTCGGAGCATCTTCCATTGTAATACCGGTAGAACAAGGATAGCATTCCATTTTTAAAGATTGCAGTCCGTGTGTTAAGATGGGAGAATCCATCAAACGGACCGCCCGTTTCTGCGCAGAGTCAAGGGAATTTTTTTTTTAGGTATTTTGGAGCTCCAGACCAGAGGTGGCTGCCAAATTCAACCGTGGGGCGCACTAGCGATTTGTACAGGGTTAGCAGGGATGGAATCATACTTCTGTCACTCCTGGACACATTGATCCCCAGATTTCTACCCACCCCTGCTACCTATATCCTTCCAGGAACTTTCTCGCATTCCTTTCCATAAAAATGCCCTTCAGTTTCTCACAAATATGACACAGGCCCTGTGGATTTTTGTCCTCAAGGCCTCCTGTGTGGAGCTGATGTAAAAATCTTAATATGTAAAACTGAATGTTTCCTTGTTTGTCCCTTATGGATTCCTAAACCGTTTAACCGAATGAGATGAAACCTAGGTTATTTTTTTGTAAAAATGTCCGCGAAGATTTCTATTTATAATGGTGAGCTCTGGCATCATGAAATCTGCATTAAAAAATTACAGTAAGCGGCATGCGAACGTTTGGAAAAATATGTGTAATTCTTGTAGTTTAGAGGTAGGGAGGGAAGAAGGGAGAAGGCAATCCGGAAGGGGAGAGGGGAACGAAAGAGGGGGGACCGCGCGGGGGAGGCCGAGGGAGGAGGAAAAGCTGATGACGGACACCGTAGTATAGGGGTAAGGCTTTTGACTCGTAATCCTAAGGTTATGGGATCGAATCCCGGCGTACGCAAGAAAATTTTATTTAATTAATTTGTATTATTTCACAATTAATTAATTAAAAATAATATATAGCTTATTTTCGGCACGTTCCAGAGTGGAATTCACTCTGAATATCGCCCTGGTGAAAACCACCATTCATAGTTGAAACGCTTGAAATGAGGACAACAGGACAGCGGGACAGTGGGGAAACTGGACATGATAACGTGTTAAAGGACAACAAGTCAACAGGCCAGCAAAAAAACGGTGAGAGGTTTTTATTTTGTCTTAAAATGCGTCGAAGCGTAAACTCGGCTTCAAAACCTTTTGATTGCCGAATAAAATTGAAATGGAGTCTTAAAATATCCAAATATTGATGTGAAAACAAAAAATTTGGCCTCCCCATCTAATGTAGATTCCTAGTTTTCCGTTTGTACTTCGATTTTTCGGACACCATGTATAACAAGCAGATACTTGAGTTTATTTTTATTTAACAAAAAAAAAACTAACCAAAGGTTACTTGTGCGGTGATGGAGAACATAGGATTGAATCTGCATTGTAATTTTAGTTTCAGACAGTTCAATCACCTCACCCCCTAACCATTATCTACTTATTAATTTAAATTGATAATCTTTATCAATCTTTCTAATAAAAAACACTTCCAAACCGTCTAACGGTGTTTTATTTACACACTGAATGAAGAATTACTGCCGCCCCGGGAACCATATATTGGATAAAACCTCTGCCATAGGTCACCCAAGTGGTTCGCTACGTTTGGTGACTTAGCAGGGGTGCTCGGGTTCATTGGGTGAGGTTGGTCCGGGTCTTGGCGACGGATGCATCTGCCCACCTCCTGCATGGCGGGCCGGATCGAGAGAAACTGGTTGAGAGAGGCTGACTCTCTCGACCCATCGCCTTTCACCGCAGTTGGAAAGATGGATTCATACGTCCGTCACTCTTGGACACACTGACTCCCAGATTCCTACACACCCCTAATATCCTTTTCCTTCCCAAAACTTCCTATCCTTCCCTTCCTTAAAAAGATCCTCCACACAGCACCCCCTAAGATGGCATAGGCCCTAAACAAAATTATTTCCTCAGGGCCTCCTGTGTGGAGCTAATGTAAAAAAAGGCTGCGCAATTTTTTCTATTTCGAGCTAGTATTTATAAAAAAGTGTCTTTCTGGGCTGCGAAAAACCTGGCAACGTCGCATTTTGGCAGAGTGACCACGTTTAATTGATTGTTACTGAGTGAATCTTGAATTCCATACAAATGATGTTTTTAAATAACATAAATGCATATTCCGTGTAAAAGTAAATATAAATGGAAAACATCAACGTCCATATTGCGCTAAAAATGAATCCAAATGTAATTTTCTTTTGTTATTTCTGGAAATTATTGTAAAAATTAACAAGATAAAAACTGTGGTCACAGCGCTCTTGCAGATTCCCTAAATATAAGGAATATATTTTTAAAAGTTCGTATTCTCAACAATTTTTCAAATCTAAAAGTCATTTTCATCTAGTTTCTATATATTGTATTTGTTTTTACGCCATTTTCAAAAAGAAGTTTTATAAAACACTTTTAAAGTAACTTGAAAATATTTCGAAATTTCCTTGAGAAATTTATACAACAAATAACTAACCTCTTAACCCTCCAACGGGCAATGTACTTTTCCCCCTTTGTGGCCTGTGGCCAATGTGGCCTGGCTAGGCCCAATAGGTGTGGGCTATCAAACTTGTTTTAGATAAAGGCAGGTGTGCAAATGGTGAATATGATATAGTCAATGTTTTATACATGTGTATAGGCATATATTGTATATTTTGGTTGTATGTGTGTGTATTTATATACATGTAAAATTCAATGTACGAGTATGTATGCTTACTTGCCGTTTGTATGTTTGTACCTTGAGCGCTGCTAAGACGTTCATCTGATTGCGATGAAACTTTGGCGATTTGATGTTCGCATGCCCACGATTGTTTCCATAGGTTCTAGAATGTGTGTATTTCATGTAGTTAAGTGGCAGGGAGGGAAGATGGGATGGGGTGGAGAACCCGAAAGCGGCGGAGGGTATGAAGGAGGGGGGATTCTAAAGAGGGAAGGCGGGGAAGGTGGAGAGAACGCTTACAGGAAGGGAAGGGGAGGAGGAAGAGGATCGAGGACGAATGGGAAAGGACACGCACTTTATATAAGTGGCATTGCAATGCATGCCGGGAAATCGCTAGTTAGAGATAAAAAAACATGATTCAGGTATATTAATTTTTTTTTTTTTAAAATAAACTAAAAAATAGTAGACATTATTGAAATAATATGAAACAATATTTAATAGAAGAACACAGATTCTCTGGCCACACAGACGTTGTATGTATACATTTTAGTTTCCGTGTCATGTGTCAAGCGGTGCAACTTTTTACTTTCAAATGAATAATGATAGAACACAATTTGATACCATGAGCTCACAAGTCTTGTAGCAGCTATTTTGTTGATGCCTGGAGAATGGAGAGTGGAGAGTGGAGAGTGGAGAGTGGAGAGTGGAGAGTGGAGAGTGGAGAGTGGAGAGTGGAGAGTGGAGAGTGGAGAGTGGAGAGTGGAGAGTGGAGAGTGGAGAGTGGAGAGTGGAGAGTGGAGAGTGGAGAGTGGAGAGTGGTGAGTGGAGAGTGGAGAGTGGAGAGTGGAGAGTGGAGAGTGGAGAGTGGAGAGTGGAGAGTGGAGAGTGGAGAGTAGAGAGTGGAGAGTGGAGAGTGGAGAGTGGAGAGTGGAGAGTGGAGAGTGGAGAGTGGAGAGTGGAGAGTGGAGAGTGGAGAGTGGAGAGTGGAGAGTGGAGAGTGGAGAGTGGAGAGTGGAGAGTGGAGAGTGGAGAGTGGAGAGTGGAGAGTGGAGAGTGGAGAGTGGAGAGTGGAGAGTGGAGAGTGGAGAGTGGAGAGTGGAGAGTGGAGAGTGGAGAGTGGAGAGTGGAGAGTGGAGAGTGGAGAGTGGAGAGTGGAGAGTGGAGAGTGGAGAGTGGAGAGTGGAGAGTGGAGAGTGGAGAGTGGAGAGTGGAGAGTGGAGAGTGGAGAGTGGAGAGTGGAGAGTGGAGAGTGGAGAGTGGAGAGCTGGTGGTGGTTCTTGTAAAGAGATACAAGATTATATATTAGTGTGATAAAAGGTGTGTGTATGTGTGTGACCTATGTGGAAGATCTTTGGTGATGTACTCACAAAAAAATACAGAGAATTTTTGCATTGCCGATTAGATTGCTGGTCTGCCATATACGAGTACCATTGGATTTGCAGCACATATTTTCATTTTTTGGATGACCAATTGTTCTGCCCATTCCAGAATAAATTATCATTTAACAAATTTATTCGCCGGCTTCAAATGATAATGGGTGATGAATGATGCCAAACTACTAACATCGAGCATGTTATAAAACATGGAAAATGGCCTTCGGTTTGTTGATCCTCTTCCTTCGTCTTTCGTCGCCAAAGATTCGGCCAATATTGCCTCACGATCGCGAATTTGTCATAAGTCAGGCGATTAAAATGTCTAGCAAACAATCAGTCAAATGATGTCATTTCGGAAAAATATCCAAAAAAACAAATAATTATCACAAAAACACAATAAATGTTCTTCTTTGGGCCTGTCTGTACATCACAAATGTCTAACTCGAACTGAAATTGTACATATATGCAGTCTAATGTATCCAGTGGTGTAGCTAGCATGGGTGGCACCCAGAGCGGATGTCACCCCCTCCCCTGTGGTGTGGTGTCACGCCACTGGATGTTCCCAGAAGCCAGACCAAACTTGTTTGAAGGTGATTTGTATCGAGAAAATGAACATTTCGGACAACAATGAAAATTATATACTATTTGGCCTGTCCAGACCACATGGTGCAGGCCTTGAAGTTATTGCCTTAAAATTTTTTGAAGGAAAAACTTTTTTAGCACCGTTGTGATTTGAAACTCGATGGAACGGGAGCGAGAGACACTAAAAAGACACCAACACAAACATCTGTAGGATTCAGCCTGCGAGAGGATGAGATAGTAATAAAATATTTATTTATTTTACAAGTACTCAGTTCCAATATAATACGATAAATCCACAGTCTCACGAAAATCTCCTTTGATCTAGTGGTATAAAGCGCACGACAAACCTTAGCGGCCAGACATTCAATGGATCAAGGGTCGAATTTTATAAAATTCAATTGCTTAAAATTATTTTTGTAAATCAATATCCTATCTTCAAACCACTCAAAGTAAACAGGCAAAGAAAACAAGAAACGCGGCTACTAGCCGACTCTGAAGAAAAAACACAAATACTAATAAGGTGACCAAATGTATAGGAATAAGTGCACTGCAATTTAATGGCAAAAATATGGAAAAATTCATCATTTATATTGATTAAAAAATGCTTCATAGTCTCCCCACTCTTATCTACTTTAGTTTTCTGGAGGTTTCAATTCTATCGCATGTGAATTGCACACTCTGATTTTTTTATTAAACTTTCTAAACGCAAACTCATCGGCAATAGTATCATTCAGTTAGTTGTATGGTATATTGAAACTACTTGCCGAAATGTTAACGAAAAAAAAGTCACTTTAAAAATCAAAATGGCCTGGCCAGGCCACATTGCCCATCGGAGGGTTAAATAATTTGCACTTAATGTCGTTAATGTGTTCATTTAATTTATAATCAAGAATGATTCCTAGATCACTAATGGAAGACACTTTATTAATAACAGGAAAAATCATTTATAATTCTATGCATGGCAACTAATTATACACTAGTGGACTTAAGTATGGACACTTCTCATAAATTTCTTATATTTGATGTTGATTCGCTCTTTTTTAAATCACGTTGGGGTTTAAGTATAATTTTGTTAGCTAATTGATTCAACAACCTATTATACTGTTATATTTTGAATAGATTTAAATGTTTTTTTTAGAAAAAATATCAAAAATGCTGAATAAAACAACGACATGGCAAAACACAAATTATTTATTAATTACGAAGATTTCGCATAATATTTCAAATTAACATTTAACGTTAGTATTTCGTTGGAAATTCTTTAAGTTTAATAACTTCCTAAAGTCTTCTAGGCATGGAGTCCACAAAACGTCACTAATTTTCAGGTTTGATGACATGGAACCATGTTTGAATAAATTATTTCAATTATGTCTCTTTATTGCTCGATTTGAGACTTGAAACCAGAATTTTTAATCTCGACCAAAGGTTTTCAATAGTATTCAAATCCAGAAGGTTCCTTGGCCAAGGTAGAATAACAATATGGTGGTTCTGTAAGCATTTCGTGCTCGTTTTGCTATGTGGTATGGGGGTCCATGCTGCTGGAAATTGCATTTACCACGGTTCCCCTCGAACAAATCATTGTGCTGGGCAAGAATTTTGGCTACAGAATCACATTTTGATGAATTTTTGCCTTAATTGTGCCTTCTACCACTCCCAGACGTCCAAAACTATCCCTTATCATGCAAGCCCACATCAATACACTCAGAGGAAGTTTCATTGTCGTAGTAGTGCATTCTGGTATCACATCTTCAACTTGATGGCAACGAACAAATCTGATTCCATCACTCTCAAAAGTGAAAATTTGATCTCATCACTCCATACCACCTTTGCCCAGTCTTTTGAATTCCATTCCTTATGTGTTACAACACATTTCAGCCGTTTATGCCTCTGTTTCATGTTCTGGTTAGATTTTTATTATTCTTGCCTAATTTCTTCCTAAATTTTATACCAGTAATATCAAGTCCAGCAGCTTTAACGACTTTGTTAATATCTTTGGATGTTTGACGATAGTTCTGCAGGGTAAGGCAACATATGCACCTTTCATTTTGTGTCGTAACCTTTGGATTTTGGACGATTTTCGGCCTGTTTTTGTAGTTTTAGACTCCTTGCAGCGTTGGCAAATCTTTCTTACTCAAGACTTTGTAGCTCCTCAACCCAATATTTTTATAATTTCTTCATATGTGTAGCCTTCTTCACGAAGTGCAACAGCTCTACTTCTCTTTGGGCGACCAATCGGCACGTTTTGGCACCTTAGGAGCCATTTTAATAATATTTATAAAAAATAAAATAAAAACAATATCACTTTTCTTTAATGGATGACTGACTCACACGGGTGTAAAACTTAATCTTGTTACATCTTAAAGTGTCCGGATTGGAGCACACAATGATTCTCTGCACTTTGTGATTGGTTTAGACAAAAAACAAGACATTGTAGGGTTGCCAAAACTCAAAAACATTGTTCTCAAAAATTGGTTATTTTAAAGGCGTTTGCTCCGATTTTTCATAAAGAGTGATAATAATTTTGAATCACCATATGGCATATCGTATGGTACTTTTATTATTCAACTTTAGCACAATGAATAAGAAAAAAAAAACTTAGAAGGGTTCCGTAACAAAATAAGTTGTTTTTTTATATGGCAAACGACAAGATACAAGAAATCTCGAAAAGTGTCCATACTTAAGTCCACTAGTTTACATTAAACAACAACATCAAACAACCTTAGGAATTCTTGCACAAATAATACTAGTGCGTCAATAACTGATATGGTCTATAAATACATGACCTTTCCCACTGAGGCTGATAATGCATTTACTCTGTCGATGTATGCTTTTATATTGTGGCTGACCCTCCAGCCGGACTCACTCGACCCAATACCTTGCACCGCAGTGAGAGGGGTGTATTCACACGTCACTCCTGGATATACTGACCCCCAGATTCCTACCCACCCAACATAAATTATAGAATAACGTTTTTTGTTATCAGCAAATCCCTCTGTGGGGGCAGATAATAAATAGTTTGTTTTTTTTTTACATTATCTCCACACAGAAGGCCCTGAGGAAAATAATTTCCCTCAGGGCCCATTATATCATACAGAATGCTGTGTGGAAGGTTTTTTTAACGAAAAGAAAGAGAGGAAGTTCTGGGAAGGATAAAGGTATGAGAAATGGGTAGTAATCTGCGGGTCAGTGTGTTCAGGATTAAGGAGTATGAATCCATCCCTCTAACTGCAGTGAAAGGCGATGGGTCGCGGGATTCAGGCTGTAGAGGTCAAAAGACCTCCCTCAGCCTCTTCTCTTTCCCGCAACAGATGGGCAGAAGCATCGGCCGCTAAGACCTGGACAAATCTCACCACATCAATCCGGATACCCTAGCTATGTCATCAAACGTAGCGAACTGCTTTGGGTGACTCAAAGATATTCAAATACAAAAGATATACGCTGTGATGTCCGCGTAACTGTCGGCGGCCTATTACCTAATCGGAGTAGTTTGCATACGAAAAGAATTAGTTAATTTCGTTAATTTTTTGGAAGGTGTGCATTAATATTTGTTAATTGGTAAATAATATCGGCGATACCCGTAAGCGCAGTTCCACACAGTAAAAACTGCGTAAAGCACATCTCTTATATTTCAACATCTTTGGGGTGACCCATGACATAGGTGTTGATTATCCAATAAATGGTTTCCGGGGTGGCGGTACCCATACGAGCCTTTAATGAATTCCGCCGAGTTTCGGGACCCAAAGGTAGAGGGTTCGAATCCCGACGAGGACAATATCTGTTTTTATTATTTCAAACTCGATTTCAAAAGATGATTGAAATTCGTTTTCGCCCCTTTCCGGGGTGGTCTGTGACAAGACACCTTCTTGAAATGACTTTAGTGACTAGATTCGAATATCCAGGTACTTTCTAATATTCTGCTGTTTAGACAACGGCGACTGGACAAAACTCCAAACCATAAATTCCTTTGAAAAGTCAGAAAGAAAAAAATGTGAAAATTTGGTTAAGTTAGGTTAGGTTAGGTATGGGCTAATTATTTTTTTTTAATAACCTATAATGACTTTTCAAATGGGTGTTGAAATTGCATGATTCTGAGTTGTCATGGAACCCTACACAACACTAGGGGGGGGGGTGTCTCCGGGAAGTTGGGACTGTTTATTTATACGCCCCTTAAAAGCTTAAAAAATTATGTCGTCATAGAAATACCTAAAAAAAGTATGTTATAGCTAATATTGTTTATGTGATAGTTTATATTGTGTTTTTATATCTTTTTTTTTACAATTTTCAAGGATATATTTTTTTAACTTCTTACGGATACAGAACCCTTACTTTTTTACTTTTTAATTATAATTTTAATTATGTGAAAACTTTTATTGGATAATATGTGCATTATTAATATTATTATTATAAGTGCAAAATATCTGTTGATTTTCCCCAATAAATAAAATAAATAAAAATAAGTACAAAAAAGTGATAAGAAAAATATGTGCAGTGCGCAGAGGAGATGATCAGTATTGATTACGTATGAATCCATCCCTCCCAATGTAGTGCAAGAGAGATAAGTTTGCAGAGGAGATGATCAGTATTGATTACGTATGAATCCATCCCTCCCAATGTAGTGCAAGAGAGATAAGTTTGCAGAGGAGATGATCAGTATATATTACGTATGAATCCATCCCTCCCAATGTAGTGCAAGAGAGATAAGTTTGCAGAGGAGATGATCAGTATAGATTACGTATGAATCCATCCCTCCCAATGTAGTGCAAGAGAGATAAGTTTGCAGAGGAGATGATCAGTATTGATTACGTATGAATCCATCCCTCCCAATGTAGTGCAAGAGAGCTAAGTTTGCAGAGGAGATGATCAGTATAGATTACGTATGAATCCATCCCTCCCAATGTAGTGCAAGAGAGATAAGTTTGCAGAGGAGATGATCAGTATTGATTACGTATGAATCCATCCCTCCCAATGTAGTGCAAGAGAGATAAGTTTGCAGAGGAGATGATCAGTATTGATTACGTATGAATCCATCCCTCCCAATGTAGTGCAAGAGAGATAAGTTTGCTTGCAGAGGAGATGATCAGTATTGATTACGTATGAATCCATCCCTCCCAATGTAGTGCAAGAGAGATAAGTTTGCAGAGGAGATGATCAGTATTGATTACGTATGAATCCATCCCTCCCAATGTAGTGCAAGAGAGATAAGTTTGCAGAAGAGATGATCAGTATTGATTACGTATGAATCCATCCCTCCCAATGTAGTGCAAGAGAGATAAGTTTGCTTGCAGAGGAGGTGATCAGTATAGATTACGTATGAATCCATCCCTCCCAATGGAGTGCAAGAGAGATAAGTTTGCAGAGGAGATGATCAGTATTGATTACGTATGAATCCATCCCTCCCAATGTAGTGCAAGAGAGATAAGTTTGCAGAGGAGATGATCAGTATTGATTACGTATGAATCCATCCCTCCCAATGTAGTGCAAGAGAGATAAGTTTGCTTGCAGAGGAGATGATCAGTATTGATTACGTATGAATCCATCCCTCCCAATGTAGTGCAAGAGAGATAAGTTTGCAGAGGAGATGATCAGTATTGATTACGTATGAATCCATCCCTCCCAATGTAGTGCAAGAGAGATAAGTTTGCTTGCAGAGGAGATGATCAGTATTGATTACGTATGAATCCATCCCTCCCAATGTAGTGCAAGAGAGATAAGTTTGCTTGCAGAGGAGATGATCAGTATTGATTACGTATGAATCCATCCCTCCCAATGTAGTGCAAGAGAGATAAGTTTGCAGAGGAGATGATCAGTATTGATTACGTATGAATCCATCCCTCCCAATGTAGTGCAAGAGAGATAAGTTTGCTTGCAGAGGAGATGATCAGTATTGATTACGTATGAATCCATCCCTCCCAATGTAGTGCAAGAGAGATAAGTTTGCAGAGGAGATGATCAGTATAGATTACGTATGAATCCATCCCTCCCAATGTAGTGCAAGAGAGATAAGTTTGCAGAGGAGATGATCAGTATTGATTACGTATGAATCCATCCCTCCCAATGTAGTGCAAGAGAGATAAGTTTGCTTGCAGAGGAGATGATCAGTGTTGATTACGTATGAATCCATCCCTCCCAATGTAGTGCAAGAGAGATAAGTTTGCTTGCAGAGGAGATGATCAGTATTGATTACGTATGAATCCATCCCTCCCAATGTAGTGCAAGAGAGATAAGTTTTGTTTTATTAATTTAGAAAATCAACAGATTATTTATGTACTTCAATAAAATCAATAACACACATTTTAGTGGGCTAACATATTTTCAAAAAATCGACTTTCTAAATAAAATAAATAAGATATAAGAACACCAGTAAATGACTATAAAGCTAACTGATAAACTAATAACCTGCGATGAATTTCAAAATATTAAGTATTGAAAAGTACGCAACAGCAATAATAATAATATGAACCTACAACCAACTATGTGTTCATTACAGCCATTGGATGGTAAGTTACTGGCAAGGATTCACAGCAACAACATCATAACTTGCAATAGGGTATATAGTCCAGTCAAGTTAAACATGAAAAGGGGGTTGTGCTTGCAAAAGGTCCGGTTATTCTGAATTTTTTATATGTTGTTAGGACCTAAACCAGTAATAAAAAAAAAATTTTGCAACTTCGAAAGTGCTGTGCGAGCGGCGGTGGACCCAAAAAACCAAGAAATTTTCGGATTTTTTTCAGTTTTTGCTCAATATCTCAGTGAAGGAAGGGTCTGACCGGTATAGTTAGTTTATGTACTTTTAAAGTAAACTAAATTTGCTACAATTTGAGACAAAATCAAGCTATATACAGCTTTTGTTTTCAAGATACAGTTCTTCGAAAATAGGCCATTTTTTCCAAAAAGTGAAATTTTTCGAAATGGTCACTTATTTTGTAAAATATTTTCTTAAACACGTATCCCACGTCAAATATTATATGAATAAAAATTGTAGTAAATTTAATTAGCTTTCATTTAAAACTAGATTGATATCTGTAGACCTAACGGTTCTCTCAAGAACGCCAGATAACCAAAAACAGTCATAGGTGGGTTTTGGGGGGAAATGCAAATAAACTGTTTTCACGTCTTTTTATGGTTTTATTTATCGAACAGTTTTTTTTTTGTTATTGTTAACACATTTTTGATGAAAAAAAGAAAAGATAATACATCTATCGGGAATTACGTCATCTTCAAACATTGTTTTATATATCTACACACTAAAATGCTTGTACAAACATCATGGTACCTACTGTAAGGACAAGTTATATGTACACAAAAAATAAAACTAATATAAATCATGTAGGTATTGTGTCTTGGTTGCCAAATCATGTCTTTCTTTTTATCTTAGATGGCCCGGGCTTACGCTCGCACGAAGAAGGTGTCTCGATATCTGTGATGGACGCTGGGAGAGGCGCCCAGTCTGTAGTCGGGTCATCTTCATCGTCCGAGCATTTCAACTCCACATCCGGGACTGTTATTGCACAATTTTCCACCGCATGACTGACAGAGGACTGAGCAGTGGAGCCCAGCCTTTCTGTACGAGCAGCTCCCAGAGCATCCTTTCTTGCATTTACATGAAATTTTTCGCAGAAGGGCACGAGGTGCGGGATCCATCGTGGTGGGGATGGGGGAGAGTCCTTAAGAAGACAGCTTCCACCCCCATTCAGTGGGATTCAAGTTGATTCCTCGCCACTTCTGTACTTGGAGGTAGCACCTTGCTGCATGGTGGCCTGCGGCATCTTCCGTCGGTGGCAAACGGGCAGGGTTTATGCTTGTTGAAGTGACAAACGTCTTATACCTCAGGAAATACAAAGTATCCCTCGCGATGTCACCCCCATATAGAGCCACAAAGCACTTGATGCCTGCTTCACTTATGGCTTGTGGGGTGGAGTCTGACCGAAGGAAGACCTCCACTTGCTCAGCAAGTGATTCACTCTTGCTCAGAAGTGTGGTGATTTTTATCTTTCGTAAACGCGTGGGTGAATAGTACCGTTCCCGGTAATCGCCGGGAGCCCTGGTAATTGTAGGAGGTCGTAGAGTAGTGACAGCAACCAGCTTCACCCTTGGTGCTCTTCTGAAGATAGACGTTTGTCTCTTCAGCACCTAAACCATTGAGAAGAACGAGCACGTCGACGTCTTCTCCCACTATGACGACCCGATCGGCTACTGCTCTTTTTGAAAGCGCCATCATGACGATCTCTCGATCCGCATCTTCTTCGGCAACAGCCACTTCTACTCCATCCTTCTGAAAAGCGTCACAGAGAAGAGTTATATTGTTCTCTTATTGTTCTCATTGCCCAACACATGTTCTTGAGTAATTTGAATTACTGTAGATTCATCGAAAGTCAATTCGTAGCTGGAATGAGCTGCGTAGCGCCGAAGTCTTTCCGCTGTTTTGGTGTTTTTTTTGGTAGCATCTTCGGGGTAGCCGTCAAAACGATGGAGACGTTCTTCCCAAAGTGGTTTCGGACGTAGGTGGTTTAACGCGTCAAAAGTGCTCGAACCGTACTCTTCCGCTGCCACACGACCTTGTGCAAGAGGTAGCCACTATCCAAAATGACGTGAGTGCTGGCATCTATCGGCGTGTGGCTGGAAAGAGGAGTGAAGGCAGAGTACAAAGTAGATTTTGTGCCCTTGCGCATCCCTTGTTCATTGAACAGAGACATCGGGAACGGGACCAACTCATACTTGAAGTCATCCTGTAAATCCTGTTCAGATTGCTTTGTAATACACACTCGCTGTGTATCACAGCCACTCTTCTGTTTTTGTCAGGCAGTTTAACGGTTGAGGTGATCGATGCCAGCGTGGTAACTTTATTTTTCCGCTTTACTACTACCTTGTCGTACATTTGCCCCACAATCTTCATCATTCCCTCCGTTCCAACTCTCTGAGCTGTGTGGTAATTAATTTCAGGACCTGTTAGTAAACCACTACTGATAGAAATCAAACTGTCAGTTTTGGGAAATGGAGGGTGAAGAGCAAACCAGTTTTTTAGTTTTTCCACGTCACTATTATCTCGGATGATTCTAGAAGGTCTCACATCTACATGCTGCTCTCCAGTAGGACATGAGATGCTGCAAAAACTTTCCAGTTATTCACAAATGTTCAACATAAACACCATTCCTGTTGTCCACCTTGCCTGAACACTGTCGGAGATTCCCCTTCCTTGGGTCAACCCACCATAGGTTTTCATGGATCGCATCAGCTTCTGCTCAATTGTTAGATCTGACCACAACCCAGACCAAAACTTGTCAGACCGGCGAATGGTGAAGGGTCCTATTGTGAACATGTCATATTCACTTTTATCCATCCCATCTTGTAGAGCCATCATATCCTGAAGGTAGACGTGCGCGCTCTTAGCATACAAAAAATGTCCAGCTGCGTGGAAAAAAGGGAGCATCTTGTGGACAGTGTAAAAATAAAGGTTCCAATCACCAGCACGCTCTGCCTGGATGAATAGTTTGAATTAATAGATGACTAAAGGAATTACTTCACAGCACAATAAAACCATAAAAAGACGTGAAAACAGTTTATTTGCATTTCCCCCCAAAACCCACCTATGACTGTTTTTGGTTATCTGGCGTTCTTGAGAGAACCGTTAAGTCTACAGATATCAATCTAGTTTTAAATGAAAGCTAATTAAATTTACTACAATTTTTATTCATATAATATTTGACGTGGGATACGTGTTTTAGAAAATATTTTACAAAATAAGTGACCATTTCGAAAAAATATCACTTTTGAGAAAAAATGGCCTATTTTTGAAGAACTGTATCTTGGAAACCAATGGCTGCATATAGCTCGCTTTGATCTCAAATTGTAGAAAATTTAGTCTACTTTAGAAGTATATATACTAACTATACCGGTCAGACTCTTCCTTCACTGAGATATTGAGCAAAAACTGAAAAAAATCCGAAAATTTCTTGGTTTTTTGGGTCCACCGCCGCTCGCTCAGCACTTTCGAAGTTGCAAAATTTTTTTTTTATTACTGGTTTAGGTCCTAACAAAAAATAAAAAATTCAGAATGACCGGACCTTTTGCAAGCACGGATGTACATCTTGACTGGGCTAATATATAATTATTTAATGTCGGCTGTGACGTATTTCACATACAAGAGGATATTCTGGGAAGGAAAAGAGTATTACCTAGGTGTGGGTAGAAATCTGGGGGTCAGTCTGTCCGGGAGTGACAGACGTATGAATCCTTCCCTCAAATTGCGGTGCAAGGCGATGTTCCGAGAGAGTACGGCTGGAGAAGTCAAAGAGACTCCCTCAACCATTCTCTCCCCACACGGCCTGCCATTCAGCTGATGGGCAGACGCATCCACCACCAAGAACCATCTTCATCCCACGAACCAGGGCACTCCTGCTAAGTCACCAAACATAGCGAACCACTTGGGGTGACCTATGGCTGAGGTGTTGGTTATCCAATAAATGGTTGCGGCAGTACGTACCCATATCAGCCTCTTAAGTTGTTGCATAATTAAAATTCTTATATAAAAGCATTTTTCCAAGCTTGGTAGAACATTTAAGAAGATGGAAAAGTGATTTTTCTCTAGTTCGAACTCCTGACCTCTAAAATTAATCTCAGACAAAAGGGGCAAACATTGATAATTCTATGGAAATATATTATATCTGCGGAGTCTCTAGTTTTTATTGGCTCGATTTCCCATTTGGCAAAAAATTAAATACCACAATTTATGGAGAAAAAAACCTGTGCCTTAGGAGCGAAAACGCATTATTTTGGTAAAATTTCTACCTCAGAGCAGGCCATCAATGCGTAATGATATTCACTTGACACCCTAAAATATTCAAGAAGCGTTCAAAACAAAACAAGAGGAGTGTGCTTGTTGCACGACAACACCTGTCACAGACAGCCACCAAGGCGCTCTCAGACTCATTGGTTGAGATGTTTTGAACCACCCCTCATGTTCCATTGACTGGGCGTATTCCGATTATCATTTTTTCACCTTTCTGAAGGCACAAATAGCTAGAATTAACTTTTCAAACGATGAGCAGATGCAGAAAGTGGTTCTAAAGTGGGGGAAGGGTCTGGCGGGGAGTTTTTCTAGAAAAGCATAAAGAAGCTTGTGCCACGGCTCACCACATGTATCGAACGGGATGGCGATTTTGTGGAAAAATAGTCAACTATTGTATCAACCATATTCTATAATTTATTTCTAAATACACGTTTTTAAATTCCGTAGCCTTTCTTTGTGAACATTCTGAGGATGTTGGCGTCCCCTGGAAGCTTCAGGTGTCAGGTGTTCAGGTCACCGGAGTAGAGGCTGCCTTTCTTCCTTAGAGCAGTAAGGAAGTTACTCGTATCTCAACAGCGGCTGGTTATGAACTTCACTACAATCGGTTGAGTAAATTTAGGTTTTTCTTTTGAGCCTTGACCCTCTTGATTCCTTGGCCCTCGTATGAAAGATACCGTCAATATCATTCGGGAGAACATCGATACCTGCCTTGGTTCCTAACTATTTTATTACATATAATAAAATTTTCTTTCTTTTTTTGAGGAACGCCAATAATTTCCACATTGTTTTTAATGAGGTTTGCTCCAGGCACAGGCGGTTTAATTTGTTCCTTACTTTGAACTGTGAGGTCATCATTACAAAGTATAAAATGAAGTCGCTCAAAATGTATGTGCGCATAGATCTTTTAAACTACGCAACGGATTTTCATGCAGTTTTCAGCAATAGATAGAGTGATTCAAGAGGAATGTTTATATATATATATATATAAAACATTAGGTATATTATTTTAGTAGAGAAAAGCCGAGAAATTCAAATATTCAATTCAGGCAGCTGGCAGCGGGCAGCGGGCAGCTGGCAAGCGGGTGGTGTGGATTTTATAAAGGTTGGATAATGGCGCTCTGTTTCGTTGGCCACAGCAACGTGTGGCCGGGACTGCTAGTTAATTATATTACGACTTTCTCTTAATTATTCATTCAATGTTTTTAATTCTGTAAACACTTTGAAGATTTCTTTAATTTCATTTTTAAATGAAATTAGTGCGTTACTAAAGTCTGGGTCTGAGCCAGTGACGTCAGACGCACTCTCAACGGCAACGGTCTCGACTTGTTGCCTGTTCTACTGACCGTCTGGCGAAGTCTAGTTTAGGTATATTATAAAATAATATCAAAGAAAATAAAATAACGTAGTACTAAAGAATATTATAAAGAATTAGAATGAATAAAATAATATGTATAACAAGAGTATGAAAGAGATAAAAGAAAATAAAAAGCATACATAGTATACGCAGGAATATAAAAGTATGTGATTTATAAATATCTAAAATCAATGTTAGTTGGTAATATAGAGCTAGCAACAAAAAAAGGTTATTATTGTGATAATAAATTTTTGTGCACATAGGAATATTTTTACATGCGAATATTATTCGTGTTTAAACTAATAACATTGCAGTGAATTGTTATTGAACAATAAAATTGTCTCAGCAGATACAAGTAGAAGTAGGGCACTATTTGTAATAGAGTTCATGGATGGGACATATCAGTGACCACCTTGAGGTGACATTACATTTAAATAACGCAATGACTTTGAAGAAGGTGATCGTTTTGAAAAACATTCCTTTATCTCAGGTCCTTGGTCACAAAGATGGGGATTTTCAAAAATTACACCGCTACTGAGAAGCATGTTTTTCACTTAGATAATAAACTTGTTATTGACATAAATAGATGATTGTTCTGGAAAGCAGCACTATTTTAACCCTCTGCGTGCCTGCGTGCCGGCTGCCGGTATACGATAAATCGTTGGGGTGCGATTAATTCTTGGGATGTGTGAGAAAGGTAAGAAAATAATTTTATTTATTTTATTTTATTTTATTTAGGAACGTTTACAGGTTAATAACAAATTAAACAAATTATAATAATTAGGTTACAACCCAATAAAAAATGTTCAATTGCCCAAATAATAAATAAAAAAAGTCAATAACTATTAACTTTTTTTACCTAATATTACAGAGATCGGAACTAGAAAAATTGTCTAAACATAATCTAGATATACTGCCTAATACTGTATAATATATAAAATATACAGATAAGATAAGATAAAAAACAAGAAAAGTAGAAAAAATAAATATGTGTTTATACAAAAATAATGATGAAAACTGAAAAACACGAGATTTACATTTATAAAAAAAAACAGTAAAAGTAAAATGGTAGTACTCACAAAAAAATTGTAGTCAAATATAGTGTGCCTGTTTTATGGCTATTTTAAAAAAAATAATTATTATTTAAAAAAAAAAAATATATATATATATATATGTATAAAAAATGAAATGACCGTCACACCAATCAAACATCGCTCCTTAGCAGTGCCGGACTAAGAAATATGCAAGCAAGGCAATCAGCACTCCAGCAGGGGTAGGCAGATAGAAATGACCGTCACACCAATCAAACATCGCTCCTTAGCAGTGCCGGACTAAGAAATATGCAAGCAAGGCAA
Organism: Limnephilus marmoratus; assembly: GCA_917880885.1. Classification (NCBI taxonomy): domain Eukaryota; kingdom Metazoa; phylum Arthropoda; class Insecta; order Trichoptera; family Limnephilidae; genus Limnephilus; species Limnephilus marmoratus. Next base: position 1,954,901 of record OU862907.1, read on the forward strand.
TCAGCACTCCAGCAGGGGTAGGCAGATAGAAATGACCGTCACACCAATCAAACATCGCTCCTTAGCAGTGCCGGACTAAGTACTCCAGCAGGGGTAGGCAGATAGAAATGACCGTCACACCAATCAAACATCGCTCCTTAGCAGTGCCGGACTAAGAAATATGCAAGCAAGGCAATCAGCACTCCAGCAGGGGTAGGCAGATAGAAATGACCGTCACACCAATCAAACATCGCTCCTTAGCAGTGCCGGACTAAGAAATATGCAAGCAAGGCAATCAGCACTCCAGCAGGGGTAGGCAGATAGAAATGACCGTCACACCAATCAAACATCGCTCCTTAGCAGTGCCGGACTAAGAAATATGCAAGCAAGGCAATCAGCACTCCAGCAGGGGTAGGCAGATAGAAATGACCGTCACACCAATCAAACATCGCTCCTTAGCAGTGCCGGACTAAGAAATATGCAAGCAAGGCAATCAGCACTCCAGCAGGGGTAGGCAGATAGAAATGACCGTCACACCAATCAAACATCGCTCCTTAGCAGTGCCGGACTAAGAAATATGCAAGCAAGGCAATCAGCACTCCAGCAGGGGTAGGCAGATAGAAATGACCGTCACACCAATCAAACATCGCTCCTTAGCAGTGCCGGACTAAGAAATATGCAAGCAAGGCAATCAGCACTCCAGCAGGGGTAGGCAGATAGAAATGACCGTCACACCAATCAAACATCGCTCCTTAGCAGTGCCGGACTAAGAAATATGCAAGCAAGGCAATCAGCACTCCAGCAGGGGTAGGCAGATAGAAATGACCGTCACACCAATCAAACATCGCTCCTTAGCAGTGCCGGACTAAGAAATATGCAAGCAAGGCAATCAGCACTCCAGCAGGGGTAGGCAGATAGAAATGACCGTCACACCAATCAAACATCGCTCCTTAGCAGTGCCGGACTAAGAAATATGCAAGCAAGGCAATCAGCACTCCAGCAGGGGTAGGCAGATAGAAATGACCGTCACACCAATCAAACATCGCTCCTTAGCAGTGCCGGACTAAGAAATATGCAAGCAAGGCAATCAGCACTCCAGCAGGGGTAGGCAGAGAGAAATGACCGTCACACCAATCAAACATCGCTCCTTAGCAGTGCCGGACTAAGAAATATGCAAGCAAGGCAATCAGCACTCCAGCAGGGGTAGGCAGATAGAAATGACCGTCACACCAATCAAACATCGCTCCTTAGCAGTGCCGGACTAAGAAATATGCAAGCAAGGCAATCAGCACTCCAGCAGGGGTAGGCAGATAGAAATGACCGTCACACCAATCAAACATCGCTCCTTAGCAGTGCCGGACTAAGAAATATGCAAGCAAGGCAATCAGCACTCCAGCAGGGGTAGGCAGATAGAAATGACCGTCACACCAATCAAACATCGCTCCTTAGCAGTGCCGGACTAAGAAATATGCAAGCAAGGCAATCAGCACTCCAGCAGGGGTAGGCAGATAGAAATGACCGTCACACCAATCAAACATCGCTCCTTAGCAGTGCCGGACTAAGAAATATGCAAGCAAGGCAATCAGCACTCCAGCAGGGGTAGGCAGATAGAAATGACCGTCACACCAATCAAACATCGCTCCTTAGCAGTGCCGGACTAAGAAATATGCAAGCAAGGCAATCAGCACTCCAGCAGGGGTAGGCAGATAGAAATGACCGTCACACCAATCAAACATCGCTCCTTAGCAGTGCCGGACTAAGAAATATGCAAGCAAGGCAATCAGCACTCCAGCAGGGGTAGGCAGATAGAAATGACCGTCACACCAATCAAACATCGCTCCTTAGCAGTGCCGGACTAAGAAATATGCAAGCAAGGCAATCAGCACTCCAGCAGGGGTAGGCAGATAGAAATGACCGTCACACCAATCAAACATCGCTCCTTAGCAGTGCCGGACTAAGAAATATGCAAGCAAGGCAATCAGCACTCCAGCAGGGGTAGGCAGATAGAAATGACCGTCACACCAATCAAACATCGCTCCTTAGCAGTGCCGGACTAAGAAATATGCAAGCAAGGCAATCAGCACTCCAGCAGGGGTAGGCAGATAGAAATGACCGTCACACCAATCAAACATCGCTCCTTAGCAGTGCCGGACTAAGCATTTTAGAAATTTTTGACGTTCAAGAAATTTGCTTTCGTGGAAAAGATTTTTTTGCGTTAGCTCCACCGAGGAGGCCCTGAGGAAAATATTTTCTTTCAGGGCCTTTGGGGACTAGAGAAACTGTGTGGAGGTTCTTTTGAGGAAAGGAAGGATAGAAAATTCTGAGAAGAAAAAGGGTATGGGAGGTGGGTAGGAATCTGAGGGTCAATATGTCTAGGAGTGACGGACGTATGAATCCGTCCTTCCAACTGCGGCGCAAGCTGCCCGCCCCTGCTCAGTCACTGTTGCTTGTGGCGTACACTTGCAGTAGGGACTATTGTGGGGTTTTCAATAGAAAATAATGCTAAATACTCGGGTCCCTTATTACGATTTTTCTTATCTCACTCATTCTTATACGTCGTATGTGAACTATCTGTTATTTATTTTTGGGGTATTATGCCGTGTTGCGCTCCCTCCTTCTTTAACCAACGTTTCGGACAGCGTTACAGTGTCCGTCATCCTGTAATGATTAATGTAATAAATTAAAGAGCACCTCAGAGCACTAAATGGCAATAGCGATTCTGAGTTCGCAGACCATTTATTAAAATATGATCATAGCTTTGACATAAATTCAGGTCTTCAAATATTACATACAGGATATAAAACATCGCAAATCAATAATTTAGAAATTTTAGAAATAAGAAAAAATGTAAATTCCAAAGCTGACATAATTAATAAGCAAAAAAAAATTGTTAACCCTGTTTTAAATATCTTCCCACTTAACCGGCCTTTTGCTTCTAATAGCTTGGTAATCCCCATTTCTCCGAAACTCCCACCATTGTCAACCCTTCCCCCTCCTTCAATTTCTTCTCTCCATATGTAATCTATAATTATTTTTTTAACTTTAGTATACTTTTAGTCCTGAAGAAGTGAACATGGTTCACGAAACATGTTGATAGTATAAAATATATTAAAAAAAATAAAGTGATGTAAACTAAGTTATTTTCTTTTAATAAATAATAAATAATATTTTGGAAGCGGGTATAGGTACCGTCGCCCCGGGAACCATTTATTGGATAACCAACACTCCTGCCATAGGTTACCCCAAGTGATTCGCTACGTTTAGTGACTTAGCAGAGGCACTCGGGTTCACGGGGTAAAGCTTATCTAGGTCATGGCGGCGGATGCGTTTGCACACCAAATGCGTTTGATTTCTCCTTCCAGACTCTCGACTCATCGCCTCGCTCCGCAGTGGGAGGCATGGATCCATACGTCAGTCACTCCTGAACAAACTTATCCCCAGATTCCTACCCACTCCTCATACCTTTTTCCTTCCCAGAACTTTCCTTCCTCCCTTTTCTTAAAAAGACCCTCCACACAGCATCCCCAAAGTTAGGTCTAAAGTTAGGAAAGTTATTTTTCTCAGGACCTTCTGTATGGAGCTAATGTAAAAATAATGTATGTTAAATCTGTAAAGTGTACCTTATTGTGATTTATTTTGGGGGTATTATGCCGTGTTACGCTAGTTCCTTCTTTAGCCAAAGCTTCGGAAAGCCAGTTACAATTTACACCATCCTGTAATGATCAATGTAATCTTTAAGAGGCGGCCACGCAAAGGCTATTACAGTGTCGTACTCCAGGGATGACAACATAAGGGGGCATTCATTAATTACGTGAGCAGTTTAGATCCCCCCCCCCCCCCTTGGTGAGATAAATTTGGGTCACTTTGTATATAATTTTCAAGTAACGTGAATTAATTACGTTTTGAGCTCATGTAATTAACGTATGCCTCCTAATTTGATAACTTAATTTTTAAATACGCATAAAACGCGAAGGTACCTATTAAATACGTATTTTTAAATCAATTCACGGTTTTAGCACGCGAGAAGTTGAGTAGGTATGTTGTCAGCAATAAAAATTAATTAACTTATAATAAATAGCTGGTCCTCGGCATGCGTTGCAATGCCAAATATATTGTTTCTCCCTGAATCCCGTTTCCCGTGCGTCCCCGTTCCCCTCCCGTATACCCTGTCTAGCTAGCAACATAAAATATAGCCTATGTCACCCTCAAATTGTGTAGCTTCCCAAAAGTGAAAGAATTTTTTAAATCGTTTCGGTAGTTTCGGAGCCTATTCAATGCAAAAAAACAAAAAATCAAATCTTTCCTCTTTATAATATTAAATATATATTTCACCATAATTCTTTATAATATTAAATATATATATAATACTTTCGAGCATGTTAACTTGGCCACCCTGACAAATCGGCAATCGCCGAGCATTTCCATGATACTTGAATCGTATGAGATGTATGCGTGTAAGCGAGGCAAGGGTTGTGTGCCAAGACCGAGTTGTTTGGTGGACTGTCCTTTCTGCCTACCCCTGTGGGGAAACGGCGTGATTGTCAGCTAGTTAATTAAGTAAGAATTTAAGGTTAATATTAAACACTCAATTTGGGAGGCGGGATTGGGTACCGCCGCCCCGGAAACCTTTCTTAGATAACCAACACCTCTGCCATAGGTCACGCCAAGTGGTTCGCGGGGTGACATTTGTCTAGGTCTTGGAGGCGGATGACCAGGAAATACTAAACCCCAAATTCCTACCCACCCCTTAAACCCTTTTCCTTCCCAGAACTCTCCTCTCCCACCTTTCCTAAAAAAACATTCCACACAGCGTCCCCAAAGATGACATAGGCCCTGAGGGAAATTATTTTCCTCAGGGCCTCCTGCGTGGAGCTCATGTAAAAAAAAATAGGACCACACACACTCAACACTAATAATCCAGAAAGAGATATGTTGAAAGTTTGAAATATTTCCGATGCTTATTGTAGCAATACATAAGTAACAATTAAACAAATAAATAAACAAGCAAACATACAATCATTTTTACATATACGTAGGGGATACATAGATATTCAAAATAATAGGGGTGGTTTTTGATTTTCGCATACTGATGGCGGCCCTGATTTTCAGTAGCTCGTGTTAACATGGCAACAAATTATCCCTATTTCTGCAAGGGTTAACCAACTCAACAACGTCAAACAAACAAAGGAATTCTTGACGCAAATAATACTAGTACATCAATAACTGATATGGTCTATAAATAAGTAACCTTTCCCACTGAGGCTGATAATATAATGCATTTAATATGTCGATGGTTTGCTTTTACATTGTGACTGATTCAACTTGGGAGGTACCGCCGCCTCGGGAACCAATCATTGGGTATCTGCATATGGATTTAGCAGGGGTGCCAGTTCAAGCTGTGAGGTTTGTATAGGTCTTGGTGGAGGATGCGTCTGCCCACCAGCTGTGGGCCGATTGAGGAAGACCCTTTGACCTCTTCAGCCTCGCCCCAAAATCTTGCACCGCAGTGAGAGGGATGGATTCACAAGTCACTCATTTATATACCTACTGATCCTCAGATTCCTACCCACCCAACATAAAAAACAGAATAATGTTTTTATGGATAAGCAAATCACTTTGTGCGGGCCGATTATAATTGGATCGTTTTATTTTTAATTCCCTCCACACAGCATCTTCAAAGATGAGATAGGCCCTGAGGAAAATACTTTCCTCAGGGCCTCCTGTGTGCCTCTTTATTAAGCTAACGTTACAGTGGCCATCGTCAGCATCAGTTCACATCTGCCCTGATGATGGACGCTGTAACGCTGTCCAAAACGTTGGCTAAAAAAGGAGGTAGCGCAACACGGCATAACACCCCAAAAATTAAGAACGATTATAGCAGGGGGTGTTGATTATCCTATAAATGGTTCCCGGGGCGGCGGTACCGCACCCATGACATGAGTGCCTGGGATCATGGGGTGAGGTTTCTATAGGTCTTGGCGGCGAATGTGAAGAGACGGGCGAAGAGAAGGAGAACTAGCCTAGACCTCTCCAGCCAGACTTTCTGGATGCATCGCCTTGCATCGCAGTGATAGGGATGGATTCATACATCCGTCATTCTTGGACATATATTGACCCCCAGATTCCTACCCACCCCTCAACTCTCTTTCCTTCTCAGAACTTCCTCTCCATCTTTTCCCTAAAAAGACCCCTGCAGCATCACCTCCAAAGATGACAGAAGCCATGAGGGATTTTTTATTCCTTGTAAAACCTACATGAAATAATCAAAGCGGAGAAATTAAAATGACTTTTATGTAAATTTCAGCTTTCGTTATTAATTATTTGAAACTTATTAATAACCTTGAGGTGACATTAAACTAAAGTGGCGTAATGACTTTGAAAAAATTTATATTATGAAAAAAAAACCCGCCTTATCTCTTCTAGTCCGCGGTCACCTAACTGGGTATTTGTATTCATTACAGATAACGCTACTGAGAAATTACTTACAAAACATAAATTTTCCGCGTAGATAATAAGCTTTTACATAAATATGTCGGTACATTCACGAAGTGATGAGGAAAATACTTTCTGAAAATAAACGCTCATTTTAACCCTCTGGGTGCCGGTATACGATGAATCGTTGCGGTGCGATTAATTCTTGGGATGTGTGAGAACTGCCAACGATGAAAGTTAAGTGACAAATAATTGAAAAGTAAAAACATAAACATACTTAACGAGGTACAGTACATCCTGGACCTGATCTTATTATATTTTTATTTTTATTATTTATTGAGTTAGTTTAAACCAATAAGCACAATGTAACATTTCATTTGATAAATTTAAATATTTTTACAGTAAGCATAACATGTCTTTTTAAATACATTCATTCTTTCTTCATTCTTCATACTTTCAGGCATTTCATCATACATCTTTAGTCCTCTGTACATTAGGCAGTTCAGCGATTTTGATTTCTTCATTTATGGCAATCTAACTCTGTTTATATTTCTTGTTTCGTAATTATGAATGTCTCTATTAAAAACAATTTCATCCTTAAAGTATTTTGGCATTTGGTTTTTCATAATTTTATGCACAAAAATTAACACATTAAATAGCTGTCTCTTTTTTATTGGAATCCAATTTAGCTCCTCTCTCATTTGATTAATCCTTGCGTCAATGCGTATTTGCCTTTCCCCAGTACTATACATCTCATAGCTTTGTTTTGTATAACTTCTAGTTTGTTCAAATTTCCTTCATTGGCCAAATATAACATCTAGGAGCAGTAGTCCAAATGTGGAGCAACGATAGTTTTATAAATGAGCTCCGTAGTGTTTCTATTTAATTTACGTCTTAGTCTACTAAGAAAATTTACCTTTTTTGATTTTTATTTAATTATTAAATCTTTCGCACAAATCCATAAATATTTCAGATGGCTAACTTTAAAACAAAGGTCTGCAGGTCTAAGGCCAGTTACAGTGCACGACCGACGCGACGGTCGGTGAGTACGGTCGGTCCTGACGATACGCATGCGTACGGTCGGTCCTGACGATCGCATACCACCGACCGACCGTCGGTGCGTACCGTCAGTTCACGATTGACCAACAAGCTGACCGGACGTCGTACGCGAAATTAATTAATTAATAGCTGCTTATTATCTTCGTAGACGTATTAGGAAGAGAAGACGTAAACATCACGTACACCCGATCGTCGCCCAGAGAGCATTTCTAGCTCGTCGGTCGACCGACGGTCTGCATGCGCACGCGCTCGACCGACGATTCTCGTACGCACTGCGTAGCGATATACGCATGCGTACGGTCGGTCCAGCACTGCATGATTTAGGAATTTTCATACAAACGACAAGCGCGACCGACGTACGCACCAACCGTCGGTCGAGCACTGTAACCGGCCTAACAGGTGTCAAAGAATAAAAAAGTTTTCCTGTCTTTTCATCAAATCGGTTTCGTGATTCTGTCGTACTATTTGAAAATGTTATCACCCGAAACAACATCAATTTGACCCCACTTCAGTGCACCGACACACCACCTAAACATTTCTATCAGCTCATGCAATAAATGGTTCCCGGGGCGGCGACACCCAAACTCTAGACAGGGGTGCCCGGGTTCATCTAGGGGAGGTTTGTCTAGGTTCTAGACAAACCTCAAACATGGCGGCGGATGCGTTTGTTCAACCGCTGCGTGGCGGGCGGGATCGGGAGAGACTGGTTGAGGGACGCTTAGATGATTCTCAGTGGTGTTTCAGTATCTGGAATAATATGAAATTGAAGTTTTTTACCTTATTTACTCTTTTTCCAACTTAAGTATTTTGTATTTTAATATTATTGCGCACATTTTGATGTCTTTGTCTTATAAAACAGTATAAAATATTAATTAATAAATAATTTCACTCATGGCCCTTCTATTCTTTGGGGATGCTGTGTGGGGGGTTTATTAAAGGAAAGGAATTTTTTGGAAGGAAAAAGGTATGCGGGGTGGTTGGGAATCTGGGGGTCAATGGGTCGAATGGTGTACGTATGAATCCATCCCTCCACTGCGCTATCTCTTTACTAGTATCTCCTAGGCAAAGGCATCCGCAGCCAAGACCGAGACAAACCCACCCCATGAACACGGGCACCCATGCTAAGGCGCCTATAGCAGTGGTGTTGGTTATTCAATAAATTATTCCCGATGCGACGGTACCCTTAACCTGCCTTCCGACGACGCACGAATAATTTAAAGTCACGTTGAAAATCACCGCAAATCTAGGAAAGTTATCGAGGAATTGACTCAAATGTTTTACAATTTTTAAATGTAAAACATTTGAGTCAATTCATCGATAACTTTCCTAGATTTGCGGTCACAGCACCCCATCTAATTTTTATAAATATAGATTTTTACACGGAACGACAAAGATGACGATAAGGTTTATAGTACATTTGTCTAATAAATTATTTTAATAGAAGAGTGATACTATACAGGGTGTACTTTACCAACAAATAACGGGCCAACATTCATTAATGAAATACACCACAAGGTACGAATTGATAATAATATTACATTACCTTTACATGCTTGCTTACAAGCTGAAGGTGGACATTTTGAAATTTTGTTAAACCAGTTAAAAGCGATGAAAGTAGTTAAGTGTTCAATTAGTTAATAACAATTTATTCGTTATAAACGTGCCTTCAATTGTTATTTAAGTGCAGTTATCTTTTTACATTTGGTTTAAAACATACGATCTGTATAAACGTCAAATTCTAGGTCTTGTTATTGTTTACCAACTGTTTCCATTGAAACAGGCCAAATCACACCAAGCAACGTTGCAACAATTGCGCCCGGTAAGCTAACAGCATCTTTGTTGGGTAAGTGCTACCTTACACTAAGGATTTTTAGTAGATATCTCTTTTTGTATGGGAAAAAAGTTGGAATTTCCGAAAAAGTTATTTTACTCCTAGCATAATGTAGAATCACCTCCCGAAGTTAATGCACTTTACCCCCGGACACCCTGTATATAACGGTTAGCTCTGGCGAGCAGATTGGTTTCGCACTACAGCCAGAAGATGTAGACATCGTGACGCGAGTGGCTACCAAGACGACCCAGGTTAAGCCAATAATCATCCGATTTGCAAGCAGACGGAGGAAAGAAGAATTTCTTGCCTTATCCAAAAAGGCCAGAAAGATAAGCGAAAGATCTCCGACGAAAGCAAATTGGCTGCGCTTTGATAACTTTGATAAATTTGAACTAATGGCTATTCTTTCGAGGTATGTCTTGACCCGTGAATTTATGTCTCGCCCTCATATTTATATTTGTATTTGTATCATTTACTACCCTTCTGGAATTAACTTGATATCACGCAGTTTCTGCTACCTTATTATTATTATTGTTTTTGCCTCCTGCTATTTCTATCATAGTGCTACATCTAATTACTTTATTTATACTATATTATTGTATATTACTCATATTCGTATAATTTACTACAGTTCTGGATTTCATTTGATATCACGCAGTTCCTGCTTCCTTTTTGTTTTTAATTCTTGTTATCTCATTCATCAAACCACATCTAACCATATCGCTTATACTTTTTTATTTATTTTAAGCACACTTACCACTATAACTTCATTTGAATTCGCATTTATTCACATTTTACTCGGGAACCAACTTCTATACAACACACAACCAACACATACTTATGATTCAATTACATTTTGATACTGGAAATGATTCCGGTATAGATCTTAACATGAATGTCATTGATGATCTGAACAATCTAAATAACTACAAATGGTGCGCTTACAACGTTAAAATTATACACCAAAATATTAGAAGCATTTCTAATATTGACGATTTTTTAATTTTTCTGGATCAATTCAATTACCAATTTGATGTTATAATTTTATCGGAATGTTGGCTTAATAAAGATTACACCTCAAAAGTCATTCGCAATTACTCTGAACACCACACAAACATATATCTCAATAAGTCTAGCGGGATTGTTGTCTACATCAAAGACGGACTTCAATGTCAAGTTGATGAAATATTCTTATCACAAGCCAACTGCCTAAAAATTGTACTGAATAATAACTTATGCATTTTTGCAATCTACAGATCACCCTCTTTTCAAAATATTGACACTTTTCTGAGTTCACTCCAATTAATTATTAACAGCTCAAAAAAAATAGAACAACAAATAATTATAGGCGACCTCAACATCAATACCATTAACGAATATCACCGCCAATCCAACGATTACTTATGTTTGCTAACAGAAAATGGATTCATTCAGACAATTATGAGCCCCACTCGTGAGCAGGGCAGGAGTAAATCTTGTCTCGACCACATCAATGTCAAAAAAATTAACCATGTTGACTCATTTGTCATTCACTCTACAATCTCAGATCACTACACAACAGCACTCTGCCTCAAAAACACACCTCCTAATCCTGCTAAAATTAAACACGTTGCAAGAATAAATTACAATAACTTAATTGAGGACTTGAGCTCAGAAAACTGGCAAAATGTTCTAGACCAAACTGATTCCGACTCATCAATGAACGAATTTATCACTAAATTACATTTATATATATCTAAACATTCAAGCAATAAACTTATACCACACAAGCAAATAAAACTCACGCCTTGGATCACCCCTGGCCTTATCAAATCAATTAACATTAGGAACCAACTTCATGCGAAGGCGAATAGGTGCCCTGAAAATATCATAGTACAAGCTCATTACAAAAAGTATAGGAACCTTTGCAAAAAACTAATAAAATCGGCGAAAGAAAATTATTTTAAAAAATTCATTTACGATAATAACTGTACTCCAAAACGTTTATGGGAAGCATTTCGCAACATAACTAAAACAAAAATAAATAAATCTTCAGATATTAAATCATTGAACATCAATAACGTGAACACCTCAGACCCAAAAATCATTGCGAATTTTGCCAATAATTATTTCACGTCAGTGGGAGTCACACTTGCAAAAAAAATTCTCAAAAATCTTAATACAACAGAATCCGATCTCGCTAAGTTAACAATCTCTAATTTCGGTCATAAATTAGACAATATACAAACAACTTCAAATGAAGTCATGAAAATAATTGACGATCTCAAGTCATCGAATGCTTGTGGTCCTGATAACGTCTCATCAATTCTGCTAAAAAGTATCAAATCCTTCATAGCAACTCCAATAGCCTATATTTCCAATCTAAGCTTCGATTCAGGAACATTTCCAAATCATTTAAAACACTCTATCGTTATACTGCTTCACAAAAATGGAGATAAATCGCAGATACACAATTACCGGCCAATTTCTTTGCTCAATTCTGTCTCGAAAATTATTGAGAAAATTGTGAAGAATCGTCTCAGTCACTACCTTGAAAAAAATAACATCCTTTCCAATAGACAGTACGGCTTCAGACCAGGATTGAGCACTGAAAATGCCATTACAAACCTGACGAAATTCATCTCCAACAATATCGATAGAGGAAGAAAATGCGTTGCAATCTTCTTGGATCTAGCCAAAGCGTTCGATACTATCTCACACAAAATTCTCTTAAAAAAACTACAGCGCATCGGTATTCAGGGTCAGCTACTAAAGTGGCTGGGTAGTTATCTGGAAAATAGGAGCCAAAGAGTGAATATTAACGATACTCTAAGCGATCCAGCTGATATTAACTTTGGTGTACCTCAAGGAAGCACTCTAGGGCCACTTTTATTCAATATCTATATAAATGAATTATGTAACAGTTCATTTGCCGATCACATTATCACCTTTGCCGATGACACAGTATTATTATTTGAAGGAAAAAATTGGAATGAAGTTCATAATAATTCAGAAATTGGTATTAACAAAGTAAAAACCTGGCTGGATAATAATCTTCTCACTCTCAACACTGACAAAACTAAATTCATCCGCTTCAGTGCAACTCAAGCGGGACAACCAAGAGAAACTCACAGAATTATTATACACCATTGTAATGACCCAAACACTTGCAATTGCAATACCTTAGAATATGTGAATAGCATAAAATATCTAGGAATTATCGTAGACAAGAACCTGAGATGGAATGAACATATCGACGCAACTTCCACAAAGGTCAGAAAACTCACGCATCTTTTCATGGCTATTAGAAATATTCTCAGAGCAAAAGATCTGAAACTAATGTACTATGCCATGTGCAACTCATTACTTGAATATGCATCTTTAGGATGGGGAGGATGTACCAAATCAACTCTGGACCCCTTAGCCAAAGCACAGAAATCATTACTAAGGGTCATCCTTAAAAAACCATACAGATACCCCAGTAATGATTTATTCAAAGAGATAGGAGTTTTGGATGTTAGGCAACTATTCATAAGAAAAGTTATATTGTACACAAAAAAATATCGTCACCTCTTCCACTCAGTAGAACATTACCACAACACCCGACATGCAGGTAGGAATCCAATAGTTCCACTTACTACTATGACATCCCTTGCTCAAAGACAATATTCTTACCTAGGTCCAAAAATGTACAACCTTATACCCGGTTCTTGGAAATTGAAAAGTGCAAGCGTCCTGCGTAAATTAGTCAATGATTGGATTCTGAACTTAGGGAGAGTCGAAAGTGAACGTATGTTGTATAACTGGTAAACAAAATCACATAACTTTCCTTTTCACTAGACCAAAATTCCTTCCACACTACATTGAGTTCTGATATTGTTCCGCAATCATAGACATCAGAATTTAAGATATATTCATATGTCAGTGTTCGCAATGTTTCGACATCCTTTCTGATTTTTTATACATGGGAATCATGGTTATGCGCCCCTGAAGCCTGTCTGCTCTGTCTCCGTGTAGGTACATCAATGCTGTAAAGCGAATCACACACCTACACGTCGCACGCTAACTCTGTGTGTAACTTGGTACCTACCTTACAACGGTAAGGATTCATGATTTATAATAAATAAATAATACTTTTATAACACAACATGTATGGCGTACAAAGTAATGCAGCAACTTCACCAAAGTAGCACTAAATTAGGTACTATTTTATTTTTATTCATAGTTTATATTTCTATCTATATTTATAGTTATTGTTTTTATATTTTAGCAGGAGTACCTAGTTCAAGACATGAGCGCGGTGTATATTCATATTGTCGTACTATCATGTGTATTCACGTATATTCTATCACGTATATGCATATTGTCGTAAAATCATATAGATTATTACATTCATAAATTATAGCTAATATTTTTAATTTTACTGTTCCTCCTATAAGTGTACTATGTATTAATAGTTCAAAATACTAAACCACATAACCTAACGTAATTTCATATATTTATGTTGTAAATCTTTTGTAATTCCTCCATCATGTTATCAGGTACATATTACTCTTTTCAATACTATTAACTTACTTATCTCATACTCTGTAAATCTGAATGAATGAAATATTACCAGGTTAATTCGGTAAATCCGATTATAATATATGCTACCAGACCTTTTCTACTTTGTCACAAAAAATGTATGTGTACTTATATTTATATATGTTATATACATTCTCTTTATTACACAGCTTAGTTTCAGAGTAAAAAAAAAAAAAAAAAAATATTTTTTTGTATTTGTTATGTAATTATGTATCTGCATTTCAGGAATAATATTAATATGAACTAAACATGTCAATTTGTCTGTCCTGGAACGGGAAACTTTCCTAGTTGGACAGGCAAAGCTTTTCAAATTATAATTTGTACTTTCTTTTGTATCTATAATAAATAAATAAATAAATAAATAAATAAATAAATAAGCACCACCGACCTAAAATATTCTGGACCAGAAACTACAATTTTCGTCAACAACCACCTAACCATAAATAATAAGATTTTGCTTTCAAAGGTTAAAACCAAAGCACGGGAAGCAGGTTTTAAATTTGTTTGGGTTAAGGACTGCAAGATCTTGGTGAGAAAAAATGAAAATTCACCAGCTTTTTTAGTCAGGAGGGAAGAAGACCTCCAGAAAATAACATAAGAAAATATCTTCCGCTCATCCGATTATTATTGCATACTCCTCCCTCTCCCTCCACACGCTGTCCTAAGCTGCATCTCATATTGCCATTGAATTACTATTATATTTATCATATTTGCACAATCTTACTTTATTATATTTTCCTTCTTATTATGTTCTCAACTTTTGTCAACTGCAAGATATTCTCTCTTTCTGTGCTCAACCATTATAATGTACTTGTCATATTTCAAGTATCTATACATATTACACCTCACATTATATCAACACATTCTCTGCATATTTTTGTTATTGACACTAAACTGAAAAAGAGTCCCTGCTTCTAAGTGTTTTTTATCAGAACGTACGTGGACTGAGAACAAAAACTGATACATTTCTTCGCAGTGTTACGAGCGGTGATTATGACGTGATTGGCATAACAGAGACCTGGCTTACAGATTCTATTTCAGATGGGGAGTATAACGTATATGAAGATATACCTTAGACGGATTACTATCTTAGAAATAAGCTTTTTATCAATATTTCTAAATGTTGCAAAGTCACATTCACACGTAACCGTGTGAAAATACTGCATGATTACACCATTTCTGGATTGCTGTTAACAAATAAAGATCATATACGTGACCTCGGGGTTCTTTTGGACTATAAACTTACCTTTGATAAACACGTCGATAACATTGTCACCAAAGCAACAAAGAGTCTAGGCTTTGTACTAAGAACATGCAAATTTTTCAAAAACACTAAGACTTATCTGATTCTCTACAATTCACATGTTCGTCCTCACCTGGAATACTGTTCACCGGTTTGGAACCCGCGCTATATTGTTTATGTCAACAGGTTAGAAAGAGTTCAGGAGCGATTTCTCAAATTTTTCAATTTTAAATCATTCAATGTATACAACTCTTACGATGAAATCGAGAACCATTTTCGAATCACGAAACTGCTCAACAGGAGGCTTGTCGCTGATCAGATGATCCTGTACAAAATTATTAACTCGAAAGTTGACTGCCCGGAGTTGCTAAATAAAATAAATTTCCACGCGCCGACTCGATATAGCAGACAAAATACCCTTTTCTACATTGATAGATGCAACACGAATTCCAACCAAAATGAATTTATGCAAAGGACATGTAACTACTATAACATTAAATTTGCACGTTTAGAAACACTTGCTGACATATTCACTGCTAGTTACTTTCGCTACAGAATTTCCTTGTATAACATTCTACGTGCGAATAATACCTACATAACACATATTCATGATGATTAAATTAATTGTACCTAATATTTTTTAATTACCTGCGTGGCAACTTTCCCTTATCCCTGTCCTCCCTTTACCCGTCCCAATCCAAATACCTGTTTTGCACCCTATTTTCTTCACAGTTATAATCGCATTTATTTTATTGCTGTGTTTTTATATTTAGGTTTATCACTTGTTGAATTTACACCTGTATTATATACATGTATTTTTTAATTGCTGCTTTGTCCTGTTTTTTTTTTCTTTTCTTAAATATTCTAGTTTACATTCAGTTACTTTTATGTTTCTAAATACCTATCTGTGAACATTAATAATTGGTCTTTTTTGTCATCCTCTTATGTATATTACGTTATTAAGACTGTTTATGTTCCTTAAATAAATAAATAAATAAATTATGAAATTTGTAATAAAAAATACTACGGGTGAAGCGCGAAAGGTTTTTAAATGTGTGTACTTCATACTTTTGGAGTAGACTTCAAAGTATCTTAGTTGAGGATCAAAGTTCAGCTTCTTTTCTGTGCCCTCCGGTGTACCTCAAGGTTCTAATTTAGGCCCGTTATTATTATTATTTTATTTGTTTTACTAAATAAAACATACAACGAAGTAGCATTCCCATGAGTTATCAAAACTCATTAAGGTATCGCCAATTGGTACTTTTGAAAAGTTAAAATTAACCCAATCCAATATGCAGGCACAATATAGGAAGAAAAATTTTACAAAATATTTCACAGAAGCAATATACAGACACAACATGTGAAGAATCACTTTACAGATATTTCACAGAAACATGTCTTATAAGATTTTAAGAATTATTATATCCACTCATTTGATTTATGTACTGTTGGTGTCAAAAAGTTAAAATAATGTATCCTCTATGATGGTCATAGAAATGCATAAAAAAATCAGGAAAATACAATAAAAGGTACGGGCTCAAAAATATACAGACCTAATACAAGATATTTACGTACAAAATACATGACAAGATTTAAAAAAAGATATAAACTGCGCCCATCATATCTGGATGTACAAAGTTTGGTACTTGGAGATAATCAGGACATATGTTTATGTGTATATGGCATTCACAAATATTTTTTTAAATGCTAATTACCTAGCATATGCGGATAATAAAAAAATATACAAAGTTATTAAATCAACCAAGGAGTGCATTAAACTCCAAGAAGACCTCAATCGTCTTTTTGTCCATTGCGAATCAAACAAACTTATTATTAACATCGCAAAATGCAATAAATTAATATTTACACGTGACAAAAAAATCCATTGTATACACATTAAACAACACACATATCAACGAAGTAGAATATATCAGGGACCTTGGGGTAACACTGGATGTAAAATTAAATTTTATCCAACACACTGATGAAGTCATTAACAAAGCCAATAAAATGCTGGGATTTATAATTCAAATAGCAAAACCCTTCCGCAGCATAAACTCTCTATATTTCCTTTACACCCACGGACATATGAATATATCTGGACCTGCCCTAAGTGATAAAAACGTATTATTTCCCCCTCCACATGGCGCCGGCTGGAGCTCCTCCTTGGAACCGGCTCGCTCCATGAAGAGGGGATAGAGCCTCGCTTGAATCCAAAATGTGTGACGTCATTATTCTTGCCGTGAAGAGCGAGAAGCTAACATCCATACATTTAACGAAATAACGGCAGCTTGTGCTATACAATATATCTACATATCAATGTGCACATAGCGAATGTGGGCGGTTCTCCAATGTGCTCGTCGCTGGTTACAGGGGTAAGTAAATTATGAAACATTTGTAAAAGTGTTTTAACTAAACACGGCTACAAAATATTGCTATGTGTATTGGGGCGAGTCTTTTTGGGGCGAGCATTTGGCCTTAGCAAATATGTTATGAACGTGGCAAGCAATTTGCGCTCCCATGTAAAAAGGTCTATTCATTCAAAGCAGATTTTGCTTTTAAGAACTAAATGGTGATATTATAATACGAGATGCCTATATACTGTCAGATTGATTGTTCAACGAATCACAGTCATCTTTCCCCTCTTCTCCCTCCATAGTTTGGTTTTACCCCTCATCTGTAACTTCTTGTCTATCCATTTGGATGTCTATGTTTACACCTCATATATTCGCCCGCACTTGAAACACTGTACACCGATCTGGGCTCCTTTATACCAAGCCCATATTGAAAGAATTTAAAGAATTAAAAAGAAAAAAATAAACATAGATTACAAACTAAACTTATACTTCTTAAATTATAACAAATCCATAAAATTTCACAACTTCAAATCCCTCCAAACACGACGTCTAATTTTTTATCAAATCCTGTTGTTTAAAATTCTAAATAATGGCCTGGACTCACCAGAACTTACCAATTTAATAAATGTTCATATTCCATCATGATCAACCCGACAATCCGATTTATTTTGTTTACCCTCATGTAGAACAAATATCAGAAAAAATCCCCAATTCCTCGGGTATGTGCACAATATAATACAAAATTTCACAGCATGGACATTTTTAGTAATAACTTAAATAACTTATGATGGCCGGCGTAGTCCAGCGGTAAGGCTCTTGACTCGCACGCCGGAGGTCGCAGGATCGAATTCCGGCGTGAAAATTAAATTTTATTTGATTAATTTGTGTTATTTCACAATTTATTCATTTAAAATAATATATAGTATATTTGCGGCATGTTCCAAAGCAAAAGATACTCTCAGTATCGCCCTGGTGTAAGACCACCTTTCAGAATTGAAACGTTGCCCCCACTACCTTCAGCCTCACAACATACCCCAATTGGGAATGCCATAGTCTCACTGGCTTTAGATGGGAGCAGTTGGGACTCTTGTGCGGTGTTCATATAAAAAAAGAAATATCGATATAAAGTAACGCATAGGATCGAATATTATTAACATGAGAATATGGTATGTATCGGGAGCATCTCCTATCCTTTTCCCATATTCCTCTTCCTCTCAGATGGTTTGGGCATGTAGAGCGAAT
Organism: Limnephilus marmoratus; assembly: GCA_917880885.1. NCBI lineage: Eukaryota > Metazoa > Arthropoda > Insecta > Trichoptera > Limnephilidae > Limnephilus > Limnephilus marmoratus. The sequence continues at coordinate 1,973,607 of OU862907.1, forward strand.
GAACGAAGAAAGTAGTGTAAGAAGAATATACGACGCGAATGTGAATGGTAGAAGAAGTCGGGGACGCCCGAGGAAGACGTGGCACGATCAAGTGAATCAAATACTTGAGTTGGGCCATGTCAAAAGTCAGAATAATAGAAGAGAATGTATGAGACGATGTATGAATGTGAGTGAGGCAAAGAGTGTGTGCCAAGACCGAGTTGTTTGGCGGTCCGTCCTCTCTGCCTACCCCTGCGGGGAAACGGCGTGATGGTTAGTTAGTTAGTTAGTCTCTTCCTCTCCCCTTCCCATTACCCAAAATTAATTATGCTGGGGGCGCTGCTGCTGGGGCCTACCCCCAGGCCCTATTCCTGTAAAACACACACAATAACAGCCGTCGGTTAGCTCAAACCGGCTCGAACATGATTCCTCCTAAAAACAGGGCGAGTGCCAGTGGTTCGCTTGGTCAATTCTTCCTTCCCCTCCTCTCCTCAAAATCCCCGGGACTCCCTCTTCAATCAGTACACAGTATTTGCATTTAAAGGGTTTATTCAATAAACAGAACAGGGTGATACACATACGGCCAGTGTCGGCACAAAACACAAGTTAAACTACCCTACTGACCTAACGAGGATTTCTCCCTCTCTCTATGCGTTTAAATGAAGTTACAAACGGTTCAAAGCACACGGTGGGGGGGAGGAAGCGAGTTGGTACTCACATAGCTAGATGCGTGGTCTGCCATCGTTTCTGGATTCCGTTCACAACACAATTGCAAACAATACATCGCGGAGTTAATATCGTAGAGCACAAACAGCGCAAATCGCGCGTAGCCAGTTGCTTGGCCGAGAGCTAGCGAAGGAATGGCGGCCGGCGGGCCGCCCGGCGCTTTGGTGCTTGACGCGGGGTGGTCGCGCGGTGCGGGGAGAGGAAACGGTAGGCACGTGTAGTGGGGACGATTCACTTAACCTTCCGCTCGGGAGCCGATTCTGTTACGTAACACTTCCCCCCTCGCCGCAAAAAAAGCGACGTGGTAATGGAGCAGTAGGGCTAAGAAATCCTCTTACCCTTCTAGCACTTGTGCCAAAAAAATTTTAAGAGAAAAAAGGAGAGAGAGAGAGAAAAAGGTTGCTAGCTACAAAATAGTAGAAACAAAAACAAAAGAGAAAAAAGCATGGTGGACAAGGAATTATACATGAATGAACAAGGAGGAGCAGTGACATACATAAATATAAACAAGGACCTGTTGGAGAAAGGTACAAGGGTTATGCAGTGATAGAAAAAAAATGACTCTAATTGTATCATTGGTCTGTGAGCTATGTTTGCGTAGCGTGGTTTGCGTAGGATGTTTGGGGTGTTGGGACGTTGCACTGAAGTTACACGGTTACTTTGTCACAGTAACCTGGCCCGTTTGAGATTACACTCAAGGAACACTAGGGCCTTAAAGAAAACACGAAGAAGAGAACGCAGGATGAGGCTTCTTGGTGGTGGAGAGGGTTCTACCTGTCACAGAGGTCAAAAAGGTAGCTGCTTCCGGATCCTGTGGGTGGGCCAGTATGACGTCATTGAGGTACTGGAGAGTGGAATTGTAATTGGTGGTTGGTCCTTTATAGAGGAGGTGGTTTGTGTGCATGACAGCCGTTGTTGTGATGGTGGTTGGTACACTGGTTTGTATACAGTGGGATTGTTGTGTGAACAATCGTTGGTATTGTTATTTGCGCAAAGGCACAGGAGCATTGGCATGGTGGCAACAGAGCAATTTGCAAGGTGCAGCTGGAACATTTGCAAGATGCAGCAGGAACATTTGTACAATGGCAACAGGAACATTTGCGAGATGCCGCAGGAACATTTGTACAATGGCAACAGGAACATTTGCGAGATGCCGCAGGAACATTTGTACAATGGCAACAGGAACATTTGCGAGATGCCGCAGGAACATTTGTACAATGGCAACAGGAACATTTGCGAGATGCCGCAGGAACATTTGTACAATGGCAATAGGAACATTGTACAATGGCAACAGGAACATGAACCAACCTAGAGCTGGCGTGCTCGGGTTTGTTTGAGTGATGGTTTGGTGATGATACAATTCGCAACTACACGCACGACTCACACTTGGTTATGTTAGGTGTGGTCGGGTGCTTTTGGTACGCAGGGTTTGAAGGCATGGGACCTCCGTGACGGTAGTGAAGGCAGCATGAAGAGAGGCGCAGGTGTAGATAGGGTGAAGAGCTGCTGGTCTTCTTATTAATCCGGGAAAAAATTATTATTAGAACAAAATTCTTGAAGTTTACCTGCCTGGTAGACCAATGATGAAAAGGTTTGGAGAGAAACAAGGTGTGCATGTTGAGAAAGATTGGATTTGTTTGACGCGTAGAGAGAGAGAGAGACGGAGAGAGAGTTAACTAAATGCAACTACAGACTTATACATATTACAAAGGTACGTATTCAAGGAAGGTTCTGTTTAACCCATTTAGTTTTTTTTTAAACTAAATACATTTCCAAGAACACGTAGGTAAGGGTTTGTACGTATGACAAAATGCCCCTTTTCGAAAGAAGTTGGTCTTCCATGACCTATGCTCACGTCTATACGGTAGCATTTTTTCTACTTTCGAAGAACAAAACATTGAGTACAAATAAGTTATGAAAAGTGGGAAAGGAGTAGGAAGTTGAAAAGATCCGTGAATGAAGGTTGTCCCATTTGACAAACGAAACGCCAAGTGCGTAACGCATATATCCCCATTCACGGATAATTTCGAGGAAAGGAAAGAGTGACAATTGGGAACATTTGAACGAAGAAAACTGCTGAGGACTCGGCTATTTCCGAAATTCGACCTCTGAGTGAAAGGTGAAACAAGGTCTACAGCAACTTTCCTGGCACATTACAATACAATTTGGTAGAGTGGGACAAAAGGGATACACTGACAAAAAAGTCTAATCCACTACGTGTATTGGGCAGAAGATTAGAAGGTCGTTTTATTCTCCTACTTGTTTGCGAGAAATGACAGACCCTTGCTCAAATCTCACAAACCTGGGGGTTTTCTTGTTCGTCCCCCAGACAACGAGTTAGGTGTTTTTGTGTCCATCAACTTAACTCCTACGACACGATGCCCCATAATCATGAGTGAAGCGTATGATTAGTCCTTTTGAGATAGTGGATAGTTCCTGGGTTCTTGTGACAGGAAGTCCACGGGCATGTTAATGAGTACTCTGCTGCAAAGCAATAATTTTCTGATAACAGAAAATAAAAGGCGTGTGATCTACGCTTGGTAGGTCACACAAACATGGGGTAGATATTATTTCGTTCGCACGATTCATGGTGAGTATTGTAACGTCTTCACGTCTCATGTACAGGAATGAACGATTTACAACAAATTTTGCCCAGTATTGAAAGACAGTAGCCCAATTACGTTCGAAAATGTGGGTCCCCATTCAATACAGACGGCGGGTTGAATGAACGATTTACAACAAATTTGCCCAGTATTGAAAGACAGTAGCCCAATTACGTTCGAAAAAGTGGGTCCCCATTCAATACAGACGGCGGATTAAGCGGTTCTCATGCCAAAAGACACACGACCAACTCAATAACATTTAGTTAAGAGTATAAAGTAATTATAACGAACTTCTCGTATCATGGCGGATGTTTTGAGGATCTCTCCTATGATGGTAGATATTGTCACGTTTTCACGTCTCACGTGACAGGAATGAACGATTTACAACAAATTTGCCCAGTATTGAAAGACAGTAGCCCAATTACGTTCGAAAATGTGGGTCCCCATTCAATACAGACGGCGGTTTTTGCAATGATGTAATTAATACGGCACTGCTGTAGCTTAATAATTTCATATTAGCATACGTTACAAGACTTGCCAAAAGGCGATAAACACAAATTTTATTGAAGATCTGGCCAAGATTTTAAACTTCAAACTAGAATAATGGTACAATAAGGGACAAAAGAAACTGATGTCATGATAAAATATGTACCTCATAATGAAGTTGTATATGTACAAGGAACAAAGTTAATGAGGGGACAAAACATATTGTCACTTTTATAACAACAAAAAAAAAATTTTCCGAATCCGACAAAATATGATTCTAGAAAAATAAGAGCAATTGGGTTGAGCGCCATTCTAATTTTTTGGAAAAAGAAGAAAAAACCACAAATAGCAACAAGGTTGCTCTTGAATTGTCTCGAATCCAGCGAATGTGACCTGATAGGTGAGTACATTGGGTGTATTCGAAACGATTCCCAATATACAACATTACTATGAATGTGTAGGATGGGGTGAAGAGGGAAAAGAAAGAAAGAAAAAACGGGAGGATTTCCTATTATAACAGAAATCGTCGCGACATTCTTACAATATGGTGCTGTGACCATAGTAGCGAGCCCGCGGCAAAGGTCTGAAACCAATGGTTATTATACAGACTTGTGCTTATGATTTTATATTTACAACATTAGGGTAGGGACGTACTGGTACGACAAAACCCGACACAAAACAAAAAATTAAAAAAGGGGTGATATGACAAGATGAGGCGATGAGGTGAGAAAAAAACGCGCGGATGCTGCAAGAATTGTGAAAGGAAAACGACGTCTCGGAGCAAGAGTTTTCTGGAACCGTTGATGGTAGGAGGAAAAAGGAGTCCCTTTCCCGAAGTGATCAATTTCAGGAAGAGGATGCATACAAGCATGAAAACAGTGCCCCAAGAGGTGCTCTTGTGGTACAGCAGGCAAGGCGCGCAGGATGTAAAAGAACATATAAAATTATGCACAAAAAAAAAAATGTACAGGAGTTAGGCTACCGTTGACATTAATGTGCCTTCGGGTGTAAGGATTTCCTTACGAATGCCCATGTGGGTGATTATTTACATTTAATAATTACACATGACTCACGTCGTTTATGACGAGAATTATAAGACTTCTAAAGAGACCGCATCGCACTGATTGATGACTGGCCAAGAGAGGTCAGGGACGTAATAATGATCAGGGTTAACAAGATGCATGTTTTGCCGATTTGGTAACACCTGAGTACTTGATGTGATGGAATTTACTGATTCCGTCACAGTAAGGCATTTTGGAATTATTCCTAGGAGAAATCTTTCTATTTCTCAGGGCCTGTAGTAGTTCCTCCTTTTTTGAAGTAAAAATGTGTGGGATTATACCCAGCGTGACTTGAGGAACTTCCATGGTGTATAAGGTCGTATCAGAGTGACCTTATGTTGGAGAAAGTGAGAACTAGACTCGCAATTGGAAAGAAATTGGGCAGAGATTGACCACTGGGGACGTATTTTTACAAAAAGTTTTTGAAAAAAAACGCGTTTTTTATAAGTGTTTGGTTTATTTGAAAATTTGGGCAGCGGTTCCCCTCAAAAAACGTGATTTTGGGAAAAAATCCTGATGTTTTGAAAATTTGTTGAAAATTTTCAAAGTCCATAGACGAGAAAAAAAATTGGGCAGCGGTTTCCCTTACAAAAACGTGATTTTGAGAAAAAATCCTGATGTTTTGAAAATTTGTTGAAAATTTTCAAAGTCCATAGACGAGAAAAAAAATTGGGCAGCGGTTCCCCTTACAAAAACGTGATTTTGAGAAAAAATCCTGATGTTTTGAAAATTTGTTGAAAATTTTCTAAGTCCGGAATGAGAGAAAATTTGAGCAGCGGTTTCCCTCAAAAAACGTAATTTTGAGAAAAAATCCCGATGTTTTGAAAATTTGTTGAAAATTTTCTAAGTCCGGAACGAGAGAAAATTGGGCAGCGGTTTCCCTCAAAAAACGTAATTTTGAGAAAAAATCCAGATGTTTTGAAAATTTGTTGAAAATTTTTCAAAGTCCAAAAACGAGAAAAATTTGCGCAGAGGTTCCCCTCAAAAAACGTGATTTTGAGAAAAAATCCAGATGTTTTGAAAATTTGTTGAAAATTTTCAAAGTCCATAGACGAGAAAAAAAATTGGGCAGCGGTTTCCCTTACAAAAACGTGATTTTGAGAAAAAATCCTGATGTTTTGAAAATTTGTAGAAAATTTTCTAAGTCCGGAACGAGAGAAAATTTGAGCAGCGGTTTCCCTCAAAAAACGTGATTTTGAGAAAAAATCCAGATGTTTTGAAAATTTGTTGAAAATTTTCAAAGTCCATAGACGAGAAAAAAAATTGGGCAGCGGTTCCCCTCGAAAAACGTGATTTTGGGAAAAAAATCCAGATGTTTTGAAAATTTGTTGAAAATTTTCAAAGTCCATAGACGAGAAAAAAAATTGGGCAGCGGTTTCCCTTACAAAAACGTGATTTTGAGAAAAAATCCTGATGTTTTGAAAATTTGTTGAAAATTTTTCTAAGTCCGAAAACGAGAAAAATTTGGGCAGCGGTTTCCCTCGAAAAACGTGATTTTGGGAAAAAATCCTGATGTTTTGAAAATTTGTTGAAAATTTTCTAAGTCCGGAACGAGAGAAAATTTGAGCAGCGGTTTCCCTCAAAAAACGTAATTTTGAGAAAAAATCCCGATGTTTTTGAAAAAGGTTTGCAAATAAGCAAAAGTCCGGAAAAGAAAAAATAAAAAAAACGGAAACGAGGTTCGCCTTAAATGAACATGTTTTTTGGAATATTTCGATTAGCCTTCCAAAGGGGGGGTTCTTTAGAAAGGAAAGGAAATATTTTTTCTTTTATACAAGTTTTCGTGGAAGTATGTTTGAAAATTCAACAATGTCTTGGGGAATTGTTCTTTATTTAACGTGGCTATACTGCAGCCTGATTTGAGCATACACCATTACTGGTATTTATCCGCCGACTTCCTCTTGTCATAACAAGTTATATGCAGATGTGCATACGTAATGTAATGCCTGACTCGAGGAAACGACGTCAACGCGAACCGAACGTCTTTCAAATTATGTCGTCTGTTTCTTACGAAAGAAAAAAAAGCTAAATGATGAAACAGGCGGCAAAATTAGAAAAATGCTCAATTGTCAAAAGGTAGAAAGAATTTAATCCACTTGTTTCCCTTAAGCTGCAAAATATGCCGTTATATATACAGGCCAGTATTTTGCGAAATAGACCCCTATTCGCAGTATATGTCGATATCAAATACAGACCAGCACACTGCGGAATAAGTTTATTAATGAAAACTGGTTAATTAACTTTCGGGAAACGAAGCGGGTAATTGGTTTATCATATACAGGATTTTAATTGTTGAATAACTTTGTTTTAAATATTTGTGTACATTTCCACTATTAATCTTGTATTTGAAACTAGCAAATTTAGTCGGTCGACACTTGTAAACACTATATTATTCACGACGGCAACTTTCTTGGTTGAGCACTTTACGTAGGAATACCGGTGATAATGTTTTGTCGAGTGACGACTCGAAAATGAAGGAATGTGCCCGCGATAGTTTAAATTTGCAATTCGAAGTTACACTCGCGTCGATGTTCTTTGATGGTAATGCTAGACAAATTGGGAAAAAAAACAAGACAAAACATTATAGATTATACAGTTTAAACAATGGCTGATTGAAGAACGAGGCGAGCGACTGTGAAGAGGGAGGAAAAAAGATTGCCCCTAAGTTGGGAACGCCAGTGCTGGGGGCGCTGCTGCTGGGGCCTACCCCCAGGCCCTATTCCTGTAAAACACACACAATAACAGCCGTCGGTTAGCTCAAACCGGCTCGAACATGATTCCTCCTAAAAACAGGGCGAGTGCCAGTGGTTCGCTTGGTCAATTCTTCCTTCCCCTCCTCTCCTCAAAATCCCCGGGACTCCCTCTTCAATCAGTACACAGTATTTGCATTTAAAGGGTTTATTCAATAAACAGAACAGGGTGATACACATACGGCCAGTGTCGGCACAAAACACAAGTTAAACTACCCTACTGACCTAACGAGGATTTCTCCCTCTCTCTATGCGTTTAAATGAAGTTACAAACGGTTCAAAGCACACGGTGGGGGGGAGGAAGCGAGTTGGTACTCACATAGCTAGATGCGTGGTCTGCCATCGTTTCTGGATTCCGTTCACAACACAATTGCAAACAATACATCGCGGAGTTAATATCGTAGAGCACAAACAGCGCAAATCGCGCGTAGCCAGTTGCTTGGCCGAGAGCTAGCGAAGGAATGGCGGCCGGCGGGCCGCCCGGCGCTTTGGTGCTTGACGCGGGGTGGTCGCGCGGTGCGGGGAGAGGAAACGGTAGGCACGTGTAGTGGGGACGATTCACTTAACCTTCCGCTCGGGAGCCGATTCTGTTACGTAACAATTATAAGATATTAAAACTTCATTCCCAACGTACTTTAGCATAAGAAGTTTGTGTGGCTTGACTTCAGCTCACTTGTATATCTATTGTGGTGAACGAATGTCTTGCAGTATGAAAGAGACATGCGTGTATGAGTGAGACAGAATGGGGTACATATTCTATTGTAGCTCGGCATCTAAATTATTTTTCTAGTGTTTTATTCCTATGTAACGAAGCCCAAAATAATATACAACAGGTTATACAAAATAGGGGGATGAGGATGATTTTACAATGCAACATTTTTACTAGAGTTAAAATTATATTACAAAATTTAAATATAAATAACATTTAATATATAATGCATTAACAATGATATACAAACTTAAAAATAATATGCTCCCAAATTATCTTCATAGTAATATTATGTTTCAAGAAAATGCTCACAATTATCCTACGAGAAGACGCGGAGACTTTAGGCTTCCCAAAACTAAACCCTTTTTAAAGGCCCTGCATAAAGTTTTTGCCCTTTTATAAAGGGCAAAAACTTTATAACAGCCTGCCGAATGCCGTAAAGGAAGCCTCAAGTCTTAGCACTTTTCATAGGATATGTGCATTATACGTAAATAATGTTTTTTGATTTTTTGTTTTTTGATTGTTAACAATCTTACCAATATTATTTTAATCATCTGTTTTCAAATTAATTATTATTATTACCAATATTATCTTAGTCATAGTTATCTGTTTTCCTTAAAATGATTTTTTTATGTAGTAATCTTTTTTTTTCCTCTTAAAATGTAACTGAATATCTAAATTGTATTTGTGTATATTTTCTTACTAGATGTATGAAAAAAAATTGCATACATCTAAATAAATATTCAAAAACAAATATAAAAGGGTGTGATTGCTGCCCTTTGTTCTGTTTGCCTTTAGACTTCCTACGAAGCACCATTGTGCAATATTTGAGTGAGAGGTCGATTCAGGCGGTTGCTGACGGTTTCACCTCTTCCTCGCATTCGATAAATGCTGGCGTCCCACAGGGATCGGTTATGTCACCGACTTTGTTTCTGTTGCACATCAATGACCTCTTGTCATGTGCACCGATTCATTGTTACGCGGATGACAGTACAGTCCATGATAGCTTTTTGTTTGACAAGCCCCCAAAGGGCACACAAACTCCAATAGCTCGGAGGGCTTTGAAGCAAAGAATGGACGGTTACCTCGAGAGTGTTTTCTCTTGGGGTAAGAATAACCTCGTCGAATTTAATGTTTCAAAGACCAAATCATGTTTGATAACGTCTAAAAGGGATTGAAATGAAAATCTAGTCTCCTTCCACGGAAGCAATCTTCCGAATAGGACCTCCATCGATATGCTTGGCGTAACTCTAAGTGACCAGCTCAGGTACGGGGGCTCCATCGAAATCAGAGTTATGTTAGCCTCTCAGAAACTGGGCGTACTGTACACGGCCCGCAGATACTTTAATAGTACACAACTGCTAACCCTGTACAAATCGCAGGTGCGCCCCACGGTTGAATTTGGCAGCCACCTCTGGTCTGGAGCTCCAAAATATCTAAAAAAAAAACTTGACTCTGTGCAGAAACGGGCGGTCCGTTTGATAGATTCTCCCATCTTAACAGACGGATTGAAATCTTTTGAGCACAGGCGTCAGGTGGGAATGGTGTCCTTGTTCTACCGGTATTACAATGGTAGATGCTCCGAGGAAGTAGCGTCATTGATCTCCTCGGCACCGGTGCGTAGTCGAGAAACACGCCAAACACGCGCCCAACATTTGTACACGGTTGACATTAGTCACATGAGAACGGGTCGTTTCTATGACTCGTTCTTGAGTTCAACGGCTCGGCTGTGGAACGATTTGCCGGCCTCTGTCTTTCCTCCCTCCTACAACATAGGTCTCTTCAAGACCCGTGTTCACTCCTTCCTTTCCTCAAAAAGACCCTCCACATCTTCAAAGATGACATAGGCCCTGGTTATTTTCCTCTGGGCCTCCTGTGTGGAGTTAATGTAAAAAAAAAAAAAATCTCGGAATAAACATCAATAGTCTACTTCGACTTATTATTGTGTACACCCTGTACTGAGATCATCATCAGAGGGATCTGGATCCATCATACAACGGGGTCCAGAAGTAATGATGATAACCGCCCTCGGTCATCACATCTATTATATTATCACTCTATATTATGTAAAAGCTGTTTGTTTTCTTACAAATACATAAATAAATATATTTTAGCGTTCGGGAGAAGGCAGGAGGGTGAAAGCGGGGAAGGTGGAGGGGGAAAGCGGGGAGGAACGGGGACACATGGTAATGGACAAGCATGGAGAAATAATTTATTTTTTTAAACAACATTGGTACCAGCAAAATCCAGTTTCATTATTTTTAAATTGCGATCCTAGGTTTACCTATATTTGTAGGAAACCTAAGTTTCCTTATGGTGTACATTTTACTTTTATGATTAACTTTTAAATTTGATTGTTAATTGTGTTGTTTAGTACCAGTTGAGGGAGCGGTCCGTATCGGTAGAGAGAAATGAAAGTCGTCAGTCGATGTGTGAGTCAGTCTTTATTGTGGCTACGTAGCGGAGGTCGATGCGGAGCGGGAGCGGAGTGGAGTGATGCTGCTGCGTGGTGAGTGAAGATGAAGGTCAGGACACTACGGCGGTGAAGATCACAGGTCTTCAGGAAGCCGGCGTGTTGCCCTACACCGTGGCGGTGTAGACGTGACCTTGGTCCAGGCGGTCGATCGACGTCGTGTTGACGGGATATGGCGGCTGTGTGCCCAGTGGGTCGGAGCACACACGTGACGCAGGAAGGAACCTTGAGAGGCGATGATACAAACTCTTACTAATATCGTTTATATCATTTTTCACTCTATGATATTTTTTTTGTGCATCTATATATTATTGTGCCTGTCTCACTAGGAAATCCTGTGTCGAGACAGACTAGTTTATAAATCTAATATATAAAATTCTCGTGTCACGGTGTTTGTTACCATACTCCTCCGAAACGGCTGGACCAATTTTGATGAAATTTTGTGTGCTTATCTGGTAGGTCTGAGAATCGACCAACATCTATTTTTCATACCCCTAAAAGTAAAGGATGTTCCACTCCGAAGAAAATTATTTTCCCCATTCATTTTGTATGGAACGAATTCTCCTATTTTGAAAGAACTTCAGCAATATTGTAAGGGGTATAATATTGAACTTTGCGTGAATAAAGGGTGTTCCACTCCGAAGAAAATTATTTTCCCCATACATTTTGCATGGAACGAATTCTCCTATTTTGAAAGAACTTCAGCAATATTGTAAGGGGTATAATATTGAACTTTGCGTGAATAAAGGGTGTTCCACTCAGAAGAAAATTATTTTCCCCATACATTTTGCATGGAACGAATTCTCCTATTTTGAAAGAACTTCAGCAATATTGTAAGGGGTATAATATTGAACTTTGCGTGAATAAAGGGTGTTCCACTCCGAAGAAAATTATTTTCCCCATACATTTTGCATGGAACGAATTCTCCTATTTTGAAAGAACTTCAGCAATATTGTAAGGGGTATAATATTGAACTTTGCGTGAATAAAGGGTGTTCCACTCCGAAGAAAATTATTTTCCCCATACATTTTGCATGGAACGAATTCTCCTATTTTGAAAGAACTGCAGCAATATTGTAAGGGGTATAATATTGAACTGTGCGTGAATAAAGGGTGTTCCACTCCGAAGAAAATTATTTTCCCCATACATTTTGTATGGAACGAATTCTCCTATTTTGAAAGAACTGCAGCAATATTGTAAGGGGTATAATATTGAACTGTGCGTGAATAATGGGTGTTCCACTCCGAAGAAAATTATTTTCCCCATACATTTTGTATTGAACGAATTCTCTTATTTTTAAAGAACTTCAGCAATATTGTAAGGGGTATAATATTGAACTGTGCGTGAATAATGGGTGTTCCACTCCGAAGAAAATTATTTTCCCCATACATTTTGTATGGAACGAATTCTCCTATTTTGAAAGAACTGCAGCAATATTGTAAGGGGTATAATATTGAACTGTGCGTGAATAATGGGTGTTCCACTCCGAAGAAAATTATTTTCCCCATACATTTTGTATGGAACGAATTCTCCTATTTTGAAAGAACTGCAGCAATATTGTAAGGGGTATAATATTGAACTGTGCGTGAATAATGGGTGTTCCACTCCGAAGAAAATTATTTTCCCCATACATTTTGTATTGAACGAATTCTCCTATTTTTAAAGAACTTCAGCAATATTGTAAGGGGTATAATATTGAACTGTGCGTGAATAATGGGTGTTCCACTCCGAAGAAAATTATTTTCCCCATACATTTTGTATTGAACGAATTCTCCTATTTTTAAAGAACTTCAGCAATATTGTAAAGGGTATAATATTGAACTGTGCGTGAATAATGGGTGTTTCACTCCGAAGAAAATTATTTTCCCCTTACAATATTGCTACTGATATTTTTAATGAATGATTGTCCGTGGTACCATATGCAACTCTGTTGAGTAAAACATTCATAGATCTTAATTATATGGAACGCGGGAGGAGGGTTGGCGGGACGAGAGAGCGATAAAGGGAAGAGGGAAGGCGGGGAAGGTGGAAAGCGGGGAAGGTGGAAGGCGAAGGCGAGAGGGGGGAGGGGAACCTGAGAGGGGGAGGGAAACCTGAGAGGGGGGAGGAGAACTCGGGAGAAGGGTTTGCGGGACGAAGGAAGGGGGGGGGGGTGGAGTGGGGAGAGGGAAGGTGGAGGTGACGGAGTGGGAACGCGAGAGGGGAAGAGGACGCAGGAGAAGAAGGGGAGACGGAAGGGAAACGGGACGAATGGGAAAGGACACTCAGGGAGAAATTTTTTCTTTATTAAATGGCATAGCAGCGCATGCCGGGACCAGCTATAATTATAATAAATCTCTGAAATGAAACGCATTTTTTTACATAAGCTCCACACAGGAGGCCCTGAGGAAAATAATTTCTCTCAGGACCTATGTTATCTTAGGGGATGCTGTGTGGAGGATCTTTTTAAGGAATGGGGAGGATAGAAAGTTCTGGGAAGGAAAAAGGTATGAGGGGTGGGTAGGAATCTGGGGGTCAGTGTGTCCGGGAGTGACGGACGTATGAATCCATCCCTCCAACTGCGGTGCAAGGCAATGGGTCGAGAGAGTCCGGCTGGAAAGGTCAAAAGGCCTCCCTCAACCAGTCTCTCTCGATCTGGCCCGCTACGCAGCAGGTGGGCAGGCGCATCAACTGCTAAGACCCCGACATAAGTCACCTCATGAACCCGGGCACCCCTGCTAAATCACCAAACGTAGCGAACCACTTGGGGTGATCTATGACAGAGGTTTTGGTTATTCAATAAATGGTTCCCGGGGCGGCGGCACCCGTATCCGCCTCCCTAATTCCCGTAAGTAATTGTAAAAGTAAGAAAATCACAAAAATTTAAATCCGTACACAACGCCATCTCTGATACTGACAAAAACAAAACACGGACAGTGGCGCATTGATAATTGCTTTAGCATCAACTGCTAAGACCCGGATATAAGTCACCTCATGAACCCGGGCAACCCTGCTAAATCACCAAACGTAGCGAACCACTTGGGGTAATCTATGACAGAGGTTTTGGTTATTCAATAAATGGTTCCCGGGGCGGCGGCACCCGTATCCGCCTCCCGAATTCCCGTAAGTAATTGTAAAAGTAAGAAAATCACAAAAATATAAATCCGTACACAACGCCATCTCTGATACTGACAAAAACAAAACACGGACAGTGGCGCATTGATAATTGCTTCATTGTGTAATTTTTAACATAAAAAAACTGAATATAATTCAACAGCTATTGATTCTGAGGCGGTACGAAGTCCGTCGGGTCAGCAAACGTTGTTTTGCCATAATTAGTAGTAATATTCCTAGAAATAATGTATATGGCAAAACAACGTTTGCCGGGTCAGCTAGTAATATTTAATAAAGCAGTAACAGCCTGTTGTTTAGCCGACTAACTGGGCGCTTTAATCAAATAAATAATAATAGATGGAATAAGTGCGCAGTACGCTGGATACCAGGCGCTTTGTGAATCAAGTTTTTTTTTTAATAAAACATGTAAAGTACGATTTTGGCGCCCCCTAAAACTGACCAGCCCTGATCATAACGTTAAGAAAGAAGTTTTCAATTCAAAAATATACAGGTATAGTATGCAGTTCACATGTAGTAGTAAGCCTACATACAGGGTGTTAAGTAGCGTGTGTCAATTATTTCAACTTTTGAATTCAGAAACGCCCGAGGTCTCAAAAGTTGCGTCTTGCAAAGAAAATGAGAACTGCATTTAAATTTATATTTAAAAAAATGGTTATTAGCCCGCTTAAATGCATTGAAAATCAGAAAAAAAACCTAAAACCATTTTTTTTTTAATTTTTAATAATTTTTTTTTTAAATTTTTTTTTCGAAGAAAACTTCTTCTAAAAGGTTGTTACTTTGTGATGTCATTATTTATTTATTAAAAGAAAATAACTTAGTTTACATCACTTTATTTTTTATATTTTATACTATCAACATGTTTCGTGAACCGTGTTCTCTTCTTCAGGAATAAAAGTATACTAAAGTTAAAAAATTAATTATAGATTACATATGGAGAGAAGAAATTGAAGGAGGGGGAAGGGTTGACAATGGTGGGAGTTTCGAAGAATTGGGAATTACCAAGCAATTAGAAGTAAAAGGCCGGTTAAGTGGGAAGATATTTAAAACAGGGTTAACAAAAATTTTTTGCTTATTAATTATGTCAGCTTTGGAATTTACATTTTTTCTTATTTCTAAAATTTCTAAATTATTGATTTGCGATGTTTTATATCCTGTATGTAATATTTGAAGACCTGAATTTATGTCAAAGCTATGATCATATTTTAATAAATGGCCTTCGAACTCAGAATCGCTATTGCCATTTAGTGCTCTGAGGTGCTCTTTAACCCTAATCTCAAAGTTTCTATAAGTTCTACCTATATAAAACGAACTACAGTCATTACAATTGAGTTTGTAAATCCCTGATTTTTTTGTTTTAATTTCGCTATCTTTAGTGTTGAGTATATATTTCTTCAATTTGTTATTTGTGTTGCGCTGGTTGAATAGTACCGGGAATATTTTTACTAATAATTTTCGACAAATAAAATTCTACGCCAATGTTTATTGTTATCTTTAGAAATAGGGTAAATATACCTAAAAGTAATTTGAAAAAATTCTGTTTAATTTTTTTATTTAGTATTTCATCTATCAAATTAGTAGAATAGCCATTATTAATTGCAATTTGTTTTATGAGATTTAATTCAAAATTATAGTTAAGAGCTGACAAAGGAATGGTAATTAGTCTATTAATCATAGAGTGGAAAGCTGCTAGTTTTTGAGAAAATGGATGATTTGAAGAATTATGTTTTTTCATTTTTTTTTCAGTAATCTAACCTTTTAACGTTTGTTTATTATTAAAAAATGCGTGTAACTGACAAAAAGAAAAAAAAGTTCAGCTTCATGAATACAAGTAAGTCAACAAGAATTCTGATTTTATCCAGAAAAAGTGTTATTTTCCCCTTTTATTTTTTTAACAAACACATCACATATGTAAAAAAAAAAATATTTTTTTTTGGTTCTTTGTACTGCAATTATGTAATGAAAAATAAGTTTGGTACAAAATATAAAATATACTTTGTTTTTTTTTTCCAAATCTGGAAATCTATTTTTTTTCGAAACTTCCGGCCATTTTAGCGGGCTAATAGTGAAAAATAATTTAATTTTTTTTACGTTTTCGAATAGCTACAGATCATACGAAACTTTTGAGACCCCGGGCGTTTAAATATAAGGCCATTTGTTTTCTCTCTATGGAGAGCGACACACGCTAGTGTTAAGGGACGTACTTGACTTACTTTAACTAGTGATTCCTGACATTATGCAGAGTAAAAAATGTAAATGAAATTTTGGTCTCCGGTGACATTTTTGATGTTTTTTTTCTACAAAAACATAAATAAATGGTAGTTGTTGAACAGTTGGAGGCGGGGTAAGGGGTTCGTCGGACACCCGGCTGAGTGACCAGTGACGACATGCGGAAGAATTTTTTTTTGTTTGATTTTAAAGAAAAAAATTTGAAAAAAAAGTCGTCAAATAAGTCACCGGAGAACAAAATTTTATTTTCATTGTTTACTTCAAATAATGTCAGGAATCACTGGTTAAAGTAAGTCAAGTACGTCCCATAACACCCTGTATAACTAGAGTAGAAAAGAGTGGGGAGGCCATAAAGCACCGCACAAAGAGGAGACCGATGATTATATATCATTCTCTCGCAGGATAAATCCTATAGATGTACCTATACGTTTGTCTCTTTTTAGTTTCACCTCGTTTCATCGAGTTTCAAATCCCAACGGTGCTAAAGAAGTTTTCTCTTCAGATTTCAAAGTGATGCATGAATTGTAGGTATTTTTGCAGGTAATATTTTAGTTGCCATTATTTTACCAAATATTTATTAAACATTAAAGAATACATAAAAAAAACGAAAAAATTCTAAAGGTTACAGGTTGTCGAAGTGGGGGGTCTCAAAATCAGAAAAAATTCTTAATTCAAACAAATGCTTCTATGGCGTGAACATCAGAAAGTAAAAAAAAATTACAAAATGGCAGTGTCTGAAATAAAAAGACAGGTTTTAAGCAGTTTTTTTACTTTTCCGAATTTTTTAAAAATAGCAAAAATTGAAAATTGTTATACATAGCTCGTGCGATAGAGTAGTGTATAGAGAAGGCTCACACCAAATTTTAAGTAAATTAGTTCAGTCGAACTTGAGATATCGTGTCAACTGTCTCGAAAAACGTAGTTTCGAGAAAAATGCGTTTAAAGTTTTGTTCTATTTAGATTCTAGTTAGATTCCGTCTAAGCCGCGACACTAAAATGGTTGTAACTTTTAAAATAATTTGAATTTCGAAAAATCATTTTAAGGAAATATTTTTGAATATCTAAACTATGAAAATATGAGAAGATTTTTTTTTTCTAGACTAGAATACTCCCTTAAAAGAAAATTTTGTAATCATCCGCATTGTTGTTACATCAGATGAACAGGGTTCTAACTTCATTTTACCTTGTTCCGAGATATGAGGTGTTAAGTTTGCACTCATTATCTGTTTACGAATTTATGATTTTGTGAATTTTATGAATCTTGTGTATGATTGAACATAATATTTTAAAGGAAAATATTTTAAATAGTGCGTACACTTACCATTTTAGAACATACTTAAACATGCAAAGAGAACCATACGCAACCAGATACAGCATAATAATTCATTGCATAACTATACTTTTCTTATGCAATTCCAAGAAGGCATTGTGGAGGTCGAACAAAGGACACGGAATCGCAGTCGGCTGGTTATTCGATTGGTCCCCAAGCAACCAATCCAATCCACTTTAAGTCACAAGAACTTTCTCCGCGACGCATCAAAAATCTGCCGCTCATTCTGTTTAAACTCCCGGTCAAGACTCACTTGTAAATCGTGTTTGTTCGCCCTTCACATTATTATTATTGTAAAATATTTAAATATAGAGGAATTGTGCATTGTGCATACGTTGTAAATTGTTAATAAACCTGTAAGTAATGTACCGACATTCTACTTATTTGATTTACCTTTACACACTTTAAAACACATAATACATCATTAATATTAAAATACAGCGGGTAAACCTCTATAACTGGTGACCCCTACACAACACACTTCCATCTATAGCATCATCATCATCACTATTGGCTCTATAACCCTCGGCGGATCTTGGCTTCCTCAAGAGTCTTCCTCCACTCATCTCGGTTTCATGCCAGCTCTCTCCAGTTTAGAAGCTCCAGGATAGATAGGTATGTCTTTGAGGACGTTGTCGCTCCATCTATAATCTTGGTCTTCCCAGGCTCCTTTCCCCAATTGGTCTTGAGTTCAGCAGGGACTTTAGTGCTTGATGCTCGGTCATTCTCTCCACAAGACACAGTCACCCAAGTCTTCCAAGAAGACAACGTCCTATTTAAATATTTTCCATTAAAATATGATCATTAAAGAACCTCTAAATCAGTAATTGTCAAACAGATTACGAAATTTCATTTTTGTAAACATAGAAACCACAGAACATGGTAAGGCAACGTTAGAACCCTATACAACCAAAGTGATGAACTCCGATACGCCTCGTAACGACGATCAACTGACAGATATAAACAAAATAGATGGTGTGAGTGATGTTACAACCTTCTAAAATGAATGGAGCTTGATTTTAGAATTTCTTAATAGGCCACTTACATTGAATTCATAACGACTTGGAAAAAATCGTGTGGATAGATCTTTTTATTAAGATTACGAAAATGTTAGTAAATTTTTTTAGAAATGTACAGTTTTTTATTTTATTTTTAAATAAATAAATCTTTTTTTGGGCTCGTGACGTCACTACATGAAAATGTCCCGTCTCCGAAAAGGTTCCTATTAATTTTGTAAATTTCTACACTGATTAATTTTTTTTATATAGCATCACTTTGATTTTAGGCGAATTTTTTAATTCGTTCACTAGATTTATTGTTTGTTCTCTGCGAACTTATCATCTGGTTTGACTTTTTGACAGATATTCTGAAGAGAACCCCGTGCATTTTAAAAATCGGAAAGTGTTTTAAAGGTATAATGGTTATGGTGCTGATTTTAACAAAATCAAGTTTTATAATATTATTATTATTATTATAATTTACAAGTACAATTATATTACATTGGATTTAGTAATATATACGTTGTACATTTTAATGATTTATGATCAATAAGACGTATCAAGAAAAAAAATATTTATGAGATGTAATATTTTTGGTATGCCTCGTTATTCTCCTGTGCCATTCGTGTGGAAAACGTTCTTTTTTTTAAATAATTTTCGGCTATGTAATTATAGTTTTTTCGCACCTATAAAAGTATGTCCCGTCTTTCCGGTTTATAAAAAATGGTCTGATTTTTCGGATTGAAATATTCAAAAACTCCCCAGTGTTTCAAAAATACGATTAAAAAATAAAACAAAATACAGAATGTTTTAGAATATTTGTTTAAACTGGAAATTTAAAAAAAAATGTGATGCAAGTGGCCTATTATAAGTACGAGTATCCGTCGAAATTCAATACATATTCTGTACCCGAGAAACATACCGATGCAAGTCCAAAATTTGGAGAAATGAGTTTTTGATGCAGACTTAAAGTAAATTATCATGTTTATCAGTGGCAGAAAGATACAAGTCCTATCATTAAGAAAAATAAGTTTTTAAAAAGTGTGCACGAATGCAACAACTATCTAAGAAGCAGAAAGATGTACATGGACTTACATCTTTATGATTTAGTTGCATTTTGAGTATTAGGACTCAAATCCGGATGCAAATAATTGGCTTCTGGTCTTGGGGAGAGCTGAATGCGAGAATATGCTAAACAACAGTAATTGAATTGTAATTTTTGTTTTTCTTTACATTTTAATTTATATTGGTATTATATTAGCATTACAGTAACTGTATTTTTACATAAAGTAAGTTCGAAAATTGCTCAATTCTTCGTGATATTTTTCCTTAAAGGATAAGTTCCTTCTTTACTTTCAGTTTTTTATTTTTCAGTTTCTTGTTTTATCTAGTAACATTTCTTTAGTTTATCATGTCAGCTAAACAATTGTAAAAAAATGTCGGGTATAACTGAGAGTATACTAGATTATGAATATATATATGTATTATTTTACCAGCAGAATTTCTTCATTCTTTTTCATTTTCAAATTCATTTTTCTTGTTTTATCTACTAATATTTCTTTAGTTTATTATGTCAGCTAAACAATAGTAATAATGTCGTGGTATAACTGGAAGTATTCTAGAATATGAATATACATATGTATTATTTTTACAACAGAATAGTCAACACTATAACTTACTATAATTTACATGTAAAAACATTATCATATTGGAATGTCCTAAAACGGGCAATTGTCTAGTTGGGCATTTTAAGGTCATTATATTGTATTATGTAATATTTACAAACAAACAATAAATAAATAAATAAATGGATTTGACTTCTTCCTGCCTCCAACATTACTAGCTTTCTATAGAAGTAAAACTGTACAGGGCCCGCAGATACTTTAATAATACATAACTGCTAACCCTGTACAAATCACAAGTGCGACCCACGGTTGAATTTGGCAGCCACCTCTGGTCTGAAGCTCCAAAATACCTGAAAAATACCCTCGACTCTGTGCAGAAACGGGCGGTCCGTTTAATAGATTCTCTCATCTTAACAGACGGATTGCAATCTTTAGAGCATAGGCGTCGGGTGGGAATGCTATCCTTGTTCTACCGATATAACAATGGAAGATGCTCCGAGGAACTAGCGTCATTGATCCCGTCGGCACCGGTGCATAGTCGGAAACACGCCAAACGCATGCCCAACATTTGTACACGGTTGACATTTGTCACATGTGAACGGGTCGTTTCTTCGACTCGTTCTCGTGTTCAACAGCTCGGCTGTGGAATGATTTGCCGGCCTCTGTGTTTTCTCCTTCCTACAAGATGGCTCTCTTCAAGACCAATGTTCATTTTTTCCTCTCCTCAAAAAGACCCTCCACACAGCATCTCAGATGAATAGGCCCTGAGGGAAGTTGTTTGCTGTGTGGAGTTATTTAAAAAAAAATTATAATTTCCAAACATTAATTCTTTCATAATACACCACAAGTCATAACAAAATATTCCACTTCATTTTGAAGCAGAAGGACTCAAGTCCATGTTTTTGTTTGACTCAAGTCAGCGTTTTTTTTTTAATATTTTTAAAGGCTTTAAATAAAAAAAATATTTCGTTTAATAATTACTTTAACTAATTGATTTTATAATAACTTTTTTTAATTATCTATCAGCATAGATATCCGAAGAAGTTATGAGACCATAATTACAGAAAAAATAGTTTTTTGGCTCTCCTGAACATTTACCTTTTTGGACTTGCATCCATATGCTTTTCGGGTACAGTTATTATGATTCTGGAACTTATTTTGGTATTAGAAATGAATAAAAGAGATGGTTTTGCATTCATATGTCATTTTTGAAAAAAAAAAGTCAGAACCTTGTCCAATTCTTGTTGTATGTTCTACTTTCTGTCTCCTTTTTTTGTGCTGTACTCTATGTGAAAATTTTTGATATCAAAATACCTATCTCTTTTTAATTTTAATTTGAGATTTTACTCGTTAGGAGGAAATCCGGTCTTAGAGAAATTTGAAAAAAAAGGTATTTTACCAGAGATGGTTATACGAAGGGACCAAACTCAATGCAATATACTCGCTAATGGGACACAGCTGAAACAGGTGGACAGGTTCAAATACCTTGGGGTCGAATTCTCCAGCGATGGTCGGCAAGACGGAGAAATTGATCGAAGAATAAGTGCGTCAAGCAGTGTATTGCGTCCTCTCTACAGCTCAGTGATAAGAAAAGCCGAGCTCAGCATCAAAACAAAGATGGCAGTGTTTAAAACGGTATACCTCCCGACGCTCACTTACGGCTATCAGACATGGATGCTAAATGAACGAACACGCTCTAGAGTCCAAGCTGCCGATATGAGGTACTTGAGAGGAGTGGCAGGGGTTACAAAATGGGATCATATAAGAAACTAGATGATCTAAACATTGAACCACTGCTACTCTTCATAGAAAAATCGCAACTGAGGTGGCTTGGGCATGCACTAAGAATGTCTGATAACCGAATTCCGAGGAAGATACTGAGTGCGATTCCAGAGGGTAGACGTCCAGTGGGCCGCCCCAGACACAGTTGGGCGAGGCAACTCCAGAAACTGTTGAGGAGAGGATGAAGGAGGCCGAACAATCAGCCCAAGACAGGGACAAATGGAGGAGCATTGTCGATGCAATGGAAGAAGATGATGATGATGAGGTATTTTACCAAACTGTTGCTATCACCGTCGCTCTTACTCCCCCGAATACTGAGCGAAAGGGAGAACTGCACTTTAGGCTGATAATACCTAAATAAAATTACCAAAATCCAAGTTTTGCATTCTCCATTTTTCTCCTCCAAAAGTGGACCAATTTTTAAGATTTTTTTTACTAACTTCATTAAAAGAAAATACTTTGTCTGTATATTTTGAACACAGAATGTTTATCGATGGCGTTCAAACGACGCAATTTTAACAATTTTTGGAGAGTCATAACTCCTACATATATGAAGTAACTTATCAAAAAAAGCAAAACGTACCGACAAGCTAACTAACTAACCATCAGGCCGTTTCCCCGCAGGGGTAGGCAGAGATGACGGACCTACAAACAACTCGGTCTTGGCACACACTCTTTGCCTCACTCACATTCATACATCGTCTCATACATACTCTTTTATTATTCTGACTTTTGACATGGCCAGACTTAAGTATCAGATTCACTTGATCGTGCCATGTCTTCCTCGGGCGTCCCTGATTTCTTCTACCATTCACATTCGCGTTGTATATTCTTCTTACACTACTT
Source organism: Limnephilus marmoratus (assembly GCA_917880885.1). Classification (NCBI taxonomy): domain Eukaryota; kingdom Metazoa; phylum Arthropoda; class Insecta; order Trichoptera; family Limnephilidae; genus Limnephilus; species Limnephilus marmoratus. The sequence continues at coordinate 1,996,315 of OU862907.1, forward strand.
TCTTCGTTCATTCGCTCTACATGCCTAAACCATCTGAGGGTCCCTTTCTTAATCTTATTACTCATTATGCTTACATCAGCCTTACATTCTTTGCGAATATCTATATTTCTTACATTGTTTTACCACACATACGTCTCAGGGATCTCATTTCAACAGCATTCAGTTTAATTTCATCCTTCCTCTGCCAGTTCCATGCCTCACTGCCATACATCAGGGTAGGTACCAGGACTCCATTATGGACTGCTAGCTTCGCTTTTGACAGTTTTTTATTAGCGCCAACGGCCTTCAGCCCACCATTAATGGAGTTACCTGCATTCACCCTTCTTTCAATATCTCTATCAGCCTTCCCATCTCTCGTAAACATACTACCCAAATACACAAACTCATTCATCTGCTCCAAGTATTCATAATTCACAACTATGTTGCATACTGTTTTCATACTCTCTCTTTCAAACAGCATGACTTTGGACTTACTTACATTCATCATTACCGACAAGCTAGTGGTCAATATCTAATAGCGGTCAACTCCATTAATGTAGGACTGAATGCCGTTGGCGCTAATAAAAAACTGTCAAAAAAAGCGAAGCTAGCAGTCCACAATGGAGTCCTGGTACCTACCCTGATGTATGGCAGTGAGGCATGGAACTGGCAGAGGAAGGATGAAAGTAAACTGAATGCTGTTGAAATGAGATCCCTGAGACGTATGTGTGGTAAAACCATGTATGATCGTATTAGAAATGTGGATATCCGCAAAGAATGTAAGGCTGATGTAAGTATAATGAGCAAAATTAAGAAAGGGACCCTCAGATGGTTTGGGCACGTAGAGCGAATGAGCGAAGAAAGTAGTGTAAAAAGAATATATGATGCAAATGTGAATGGTAAAAGAAGTCGAGGACGCCCGAGGAAGACATGGCACGATCAAGTGAATCAGATACTTGAGACGGGCCATGTCAAAAGTCAGAATAATAGAAGAGTATGTATGAGACGATGTATGAATGTGAGTGAGGCAAAGAGTGTGTGCCAAGACCGAGTTGTTTGGCGGTCCGTCCTCTCTGCCTACCCCTGCGGGGAAACGGCGTGATGGTTAGTTAGTTAGTTAGTTAGTTTAGCGGTCAATATCTATATTATTTTAAAAAACATTTGGAGTAATATCAAAATCTAGAGAGGAAGTCGGGGAATACGTTTGTATGTGCAAAACGCCGCCCGGCTTGCTATTAAAAATAGTGACGTAATCAACGTGAGATCCGGTTTAGTATAACATCGCGGTTCAACACGCTCGAAAATAGACTGCGATATCATAGGACCGGCGCGGCGCAGTGATTCCTTTCATACATGCTACGCTAAAAACTCTTACACATGATTACATTATTTCCTCTATTGAGGTGTAGTCAATACTAATTTTATGAAAATTCGTGTTAAAAATGATAAATATTTTTTTTTCTGAACATTTTTTTTTTTACAATAAAAAACACATAAATTTATTGTAGACCAATTTTATTTTATACACACTCTACCGGTTTCGGAAGCACCCTTCCTTCGTCAGGAGAATATTATAACGAAACTATTATATACAGAATGTTGACAGATATACAAATTTTAGGTGTTTGAGTGGGAGATAGGCAAAGGGGTGGTGGTAATTGGAGAATTTTCGGAAAGAATAGAGCGGTTAATTGGAAAAATATTTAGAATGGGACTGAAAGATAAATTTATTAATTTGGTTATTCAAAATACTAGCATTATTATTTACGGATTGTCTGATTTCCAGTACTTCTAAATTATCTAATTTTTTGCTTTTATTATTAAGGTGAAGAATTTTAACCGCTTTGTCCTTAATATGGACAATAAGGTATATATATAAGGTATAGACAATAAGGCAATACCTTAATAAGGACACAGGGGTTAAAATTCTTCACCGTAATAATAAAAGCAAAAAAATTAGATAATTTAGAAGCACTAGAAATCAGAAAATCCCTAAATAATAAAGCTAGTATTTTGAATAACCAAATTGATTTAACTTTCAGTCCAATTCTAAATATTTTTCCAATTAACCGCTCTATTATTTCCGGAAATTCTCCAATTACCCCCACTCCTTTGCCTACCTCCCACTCAAACACCTAAAATTTGTATATCTGTCAACATTCTGTATATAATAGTTTAGTTATAATATTCTCCTGATGAAGGAAGGGTGCTTACGAAACCGGTAGAGTGTGTATAAAATAAAAGTGATCTACAACAAATTTATATGTGTTTTTTATTGTAAATTATGGCGAGCCACAAAGTTAATGCTTTTGACAAATATATATATATATATATATATATATATATATATATTTATCCCCTCTCGTACTATGTTGATTTTGCGCGACGGTACACCAGTTTTTTGTTGATCCGTTTGGGTTTGTTGATCTGGCCGGATTTGTAGATCCGTTACCGAAGCTGGCATACAAATCCTGATCCATGTGGATCAACTTTTGTCATCGAGATTTACCTCTAAGCCACGCCCATTTTTCGGTGACATATACATTTTACACGTTTTTATTTGTTGATCTCCATATATGTATATATGGATATATGGATGGTGCCGGTCTGTCGAACTTTTCTGCTCCTTTTAGTAGGTAATCGTAGGTACGTTCTTATTTGCCACGTTTTGACCGCGAACTGTGCGCAATGCAAATGAAACGTTCTATGTGCGTCTGTCGTATTGTTCAGGTCCATTTAGTATCGGTACGTTCTATAAAGATTAAAATATACTTAAGAGGATAGACCACCTCACAATTGCGTCATGGTACTTTACCCTTGAAAAGTGTTTTTATTTACCACCTAACACGTGCCAAACTATTTTTACGGACTAGGTAGAGCGGCTTTTTATCGTTACCCGGTTGGGAAACTTTCTGATGCGAGTTAAGGTGGGGACCAAATACTCGAACTCGAAAAACTACTGTAACCATTAAATAGAGTTAGGGAACGTACCCATACTACGTGACCTCTTCGGGGGGGGGGGGGTTCTTCAAAATGTCACGCTTGGTACAAATGAGCGGCGATTTGCTTAGGATTTTGGTCACCGGGGGGGGGGGGGGGGGGGGGGTTAAAAATTGCAAAAAATTGGTCACGTAGTATGGGTACGTTCCCTTAGCACACCTATTAGAGACGGCTTGAGTAATGAGACTACGAACTTTGACTACGAATCCAGAGGTCGCGGGTTAGCATCTGTGCGTAGTATGTATATTCATTTCTACTTAACAGTTTGAACGGATGTACTTAATCTTCGAAAATTGTTTTTATTACTTATATGTACGCCATTACGAACTTCGACTAAGAATCCGGAGGTCGCGGGTTAGCATCTGTACGTAGCATGAAGATTAATTTTTACTTTAAGAGGATTAACAGTTTCATCTTGGGGGTCATCTATTAATCACATGAGGCTCGAAAGGGGGGGGGGTTCAGAAAAAAACACGAAATATCACGTGGGGGGGGGGGGGGTATAATGAGATATCACGTGTATTTATTTTTCGTGATAATATTCTGAAAATTTCAAAATACTTTGTCTTAAAAAAAATACACGTGATTTTGGGTATGGGAGGGGGGGTAGTCTTAAACCTCACCACATATCACTGGGGGGGAGGGGGTTAAAAAGTTGCTAAAAAACATCACGTGATTATTGGACGACCCCAAAGGAAAAGGAATAAAGGGTGGGTAGGAATCTGGAGGTCGGTGTGTCCAGGAATCTATCACGTCCACTGCGGTGCAAGGCTATGTTCCGAGAGAGTACGGCTGGAAAAAGTCAAAGGGACTTCTCAACACTCTCCCAATCCGGCCTGCCATGCAGCTGGTCGGCTGATGCATCCGCCGCCAATACCCGGACATTCCTCACCCCATGAACCTGGGCACCCCTGCTAAGTCACCAAACGTATCGAACCACTTGGGATGACCTATGACAGAGGTATTGGTTATCCAAAAAACGGTTCCCGGGGCGGCGGTACCCATACCCACCTCCCAAATCTTAATCTTGAAGGCGACCTTTTGATATTTCCAGATGGATTTTCTCGAAATAACGCCATGCGCCGCAGTGGGAGGGATGGATTCATCCGTTCATCACTCCTGGACACCCAGTGTTGCCACCGAAATGGCTTCGAATTTTCCTTGTATTTGATGTATGTTGATAAAAGCAAAGACTCCAGATACTAATATCTACAGCCTGTATGTCGAACGAATATCTACAGCTCATATGTTGAACTAATATCTACGAACTTCAGAGTGTTGACTAATATCTACAGAGCGTAGGTTGAACTAATATCTACAGAGCGTAGGTTGGACTAATCAGCTAAATGTGTCCAATAGTCCGATATTAGGGATTTTTACGTACATGCTTACATAAATTAAGTTTTTTAAACTGCATACGCAATATTACGTTATTCCAATATGCTATACATAATTGCAAATCCAACCTCTGCCAGTGCTGTATATTTATATTCGTCAACACTTTGGTTCTCATAGATATTAGTTCGATTTTTTCAGTTTTTGGAATTCCTGTAGATATTAGTAGACGCCTCCAAAACAAACACACCATTATTTTTACGCATGTCAACACTATACAGTTCCGCGCGTATAGGGGTTAGTATGGTATTAGTTCATTTATGGTTAGTATATTTATGCTCATAACTCATAACCTCATTGTCAATTGTCAACGCATAAATAAATAAACCACTTTGACGTCTAAAAGCAAGTTTTGAGTTCAAGTTATTTGAGTTGCAGTGTTAAAAACGAAATGAAAATGGATAAAATCACAAAGTAAGTAGGTTTTATTATTGTCGTATGTACATTTTATTCGATTTTTTATTTTATTTTCTGCTCAATACGACGAACTTTATTTTCAGAGAGAGGTCTTAAATAATGAGTCAAATGTTTTCCAGGAATCTTCACAATTCATCAAAGAACGTCGAAAGACTGGAGGGGGTCCGCCGCCATGCAAGCTCAGTGACAATGCTTCATGGATGCAAGGAGCCATGCAGCTATCCATGGAAGGGATCACCTCGGAATTTGATGACGATGCTTCTATAAGTAAGTTCTACATACTATTCATCGTATGATTAGCGTTCCAAACAACGTTACTTTCATTCACAGTTATGGATTGCGATTAATCATTTATCAGGGTCAAATTATTTAGTTTTTAACCAAATCCAACATTCTGTTTTAAGCTGCTGAAATTCTGCCGAGCGCACAGATCCCGCACGTATCACCCGAAGAAGCAACTGTCGAAGAAGTGGACATACAGACACCGTGTTTGATGGAATTTGTGAGGAAAATATTAATATTTTTTTATAATTTATTTATTTAATAACAACAGTATAAATATACCATAATCACTTATTACATGTCACAAAATCATTGTTAATTAAGTATATGAAATTCAAAAATGTTCATTTACAATTTTAAACATAAATATTAAGTTGGATATGATTCTTCGAACTGAGAATGATACACATTCCACACCTTTTGAGGTCCAAGGATGCAGATTCTATTTATTTATGATTAATTGTTAAAAATAGGCACTCCTTTTAAAAGGCTTATTCTATAAGCACAATTCGTGTTGAAAGGGGAGAAATCATTTACCCGCTATGAGTATGGAACTTGACCCCCCCAACTGTTAGCCAATTATTCTTCCCACAATAATATGGAATAATTATATCTTTATAGGTGACGGTGGAAGACCCCCCACTTCCTTGTGAATCGGAATTTCAAGGTGTAGCGACTAAATGCTTATCAATGACACCATCCCTGAAAAGTGAGTTTAGTTGTGCCATAAGTATTATAATAGAGTGCTGGTACCTACCCTGATGTGTGGCAGTGAGGCACGGAACTGAATGCTGTTGAAATGAGACTCCTGAGGCGTGCGTGTTGTAAAACCATGTATGATTGTGTGAGAAATGTGGGTATCCGCAAAGAATACAAGACTCGAGAACCATGCGTGTTGTATGACCATGTATGGCTGATGAAAGCGTAATAAGTAGATTAAGAAATGGACCCTTAGGCAGGGCCGCCGAGAGGGCACGTTGGTCAAGTCTGAAACTTGGGGCCCGGGACGGACTCACGGGATCCGGATTTTTGACTAATAAAAGCCAATGACACTCGTAGGCATTATTATTTTATAGTTTGTGGAGTTTTTACTATAATTTTAAAAATATTCCAATTTAGAATTCCATTACTAACGTATCTGTGTTGATATTATAATAATTTAGCCTGACTTAAGCTCTACACTGCTCGCGAAGTTCCTCGACGAAATATTCGGGAAAGTTGACCGAAGTTCGAAGTACGTTGCTACACTCTCGTTCAACTTCGCGAGAAGCTCATTCGCGCGGTGGTGCCGTCACGACTCGCACGTCATGGACGCTCAAGTAGCAGCTGCCGTTGCAATGTGCACGCTCGCGTATTATAACTATGTACATATTTTTACATTCATAAGTACTGTATAAAATTCAGGCCTTTAAATATCGAATTTAGCCAGGACTCACACCTCTCTAGATCCGCGTAAAAAACATTAGGTGATAACTCTCATAGTTAGTTAGCTAAATTATCAACAGATGTCCGGAAGGTACAACGCTGGGACCAGCCAAGGAGATATTTTCTATAAATGACGGTTTTTCAAAAGGATCTACCTTTTTCCTCTTCGTCGCTTCGCTGAAACTACATCTAATTACTAACTCCTTGGTCTGTCTCGGGTAGTTTTGTATCTTCCGATTATAAAAAATGTAATTGGAAATAGAACGAAATAAATCAAGAGTTCCTTAGAATTTGTCCTGAAGATGAGTCTTTATTTTACCGGTTCCTTACCTTAAAACTTTACATTTGATCCTACGAGTCGGATAGTTTAACGCGAGTGATTAAATTAATAAAAAAGAACCAGCACTGAAGAAGGAACCAGAAATGCAGCCAGAATCCATCAAGCAGATTCCAGCATCCAGAAGACATCACGATAAAAAGGGCAAGTGACCAATCCATTCCATACTACCCACCTTACCATAAAAATCCTAAAAAAAAAAAAGAAAGCAAAAAATTTAATGACATCAATATTGTGCATTTCTCATAAAAAAAATTGTTGCAAGCCGGTATGAACAAGTTTACAAAAAAATAACACGACATTGCAGCCGGCAATTAGATTATCGCAAAAAACTACAACAATGTTATAAATTCCGGGATTAATGGAAACTTTCTCCGAAATAATTATTTGAATCAACCGCGAAGCCGATAAAACAGTTTGTTGCTAATAATACTCTATGGGCGAAATTTAACGGCTTGTCGATTATCGCAGATCGTGTTGTGACGGATTGAGAAGTTGTCAGTGTTTATTACAGTGTTTTTTTAGTTTTAAACGGTTATTGTGATAAAATAATTGGATAACTCTGTAAATTGTAAGTACCTGATTTGATAAAAATGGATTTAAAAACGCTAGTCGGTAAAAGGGGAATCTGTAAGGGGAAAGTCACGAGATTCAGAGAATTTTTAAACAAAATTTCGTTGACACAAAGTGAGCTAGGGTTACGTATAAAACATTTCGAGCTTTTAATGGATCAATTCGAGGAAATTCAAGGTAAAATTGAAGCCTTATCTCCCGATGAGAACGATCAAGAAAGGGCGAGCTTTGAAAACGATTATTTTGATGTTTTATCCAACGCTAAAGAGAGGTTAGGTTCGGACCATTCCGCAGGCAAAACAAACAACAACATTAAACTGCCGATAATAGAGTTACCAAAATTTAAGGGTGATTACTGCGAATGGATAGAATTCCGAGATGCGTTTATATCTTTAGTAGACAGTAATTCTAACCTAGATGCCGTTCAAAAATTTTATTATTTGCGTTCTTGTCTAAAGGGGGAAGCGCTTAAGCTCATAACAGCATTGCCAATGCAAGTTGACAACTATTTAATGGCCTGGGAGATGCTCACGGACAGATACGAAAACTCAAAAATAATTATAAATAATCATGTAAACGCGTTGTTTAAATTACCGGACTTAAAAGCAGAAAATCACGTCGCAATAAGAAGCCTATTGGACGAGGCACAGTTGCATTTAAAATCGCTAAATAAATTAAATATAGCTACAAAAAATTGGGATGTAGTATTGATTTATTTGTTATCAAACAAGCTAGATTCAAATACAAGGGCTCATTGGGAACAATACCCAACAAAAAATAATCTACCTACCTACGAAGAATTTATTAAATGTTTGTATACAAGGGCCCAAGTATTAGAGGCCTCATCAAATAACGAAAAAAGAATTAATCCGGGAAAAACGAATCCGCATAATTATAAAAAGGAAGCTATGGTTTCATTTTCTGCACAAAAACTAAAATGTTTACATTGCAACGATAATCATAAGATTTATTATTGCCGCAAATTTTTGGAATTGAAGCCAAGGGAACGAATTGATAAAATACACAAATTAGGCGCTTGTTTAAAATGTTTAAACTTCGGTCATAAATTAAAGGATTGCAAATCAAAATTTAATTGCCGTAAATGCGATGGCGTAAATCACAATACGTTACTTCATTTTAAACAAGAGGAGGAATCAAAACACGAAAGGGCATCAACATCTTCCGCGAAGGAAGCGCCTTTGGTAACAAATCATGCCGCGAAGGTAGAACCAAATTTCGTGTTATTGTCCACTGCCATCATCAACATAAAGGACGATGCCGGACAATCAATTCAAGCAAGAGCTCTATTAGATTCTGGGGCACAAACTAATTTTATAAGTAAGGAATTTGCAAAGAAATTGAAATCAAAAGAGAAAAAGGTCAACATTCCTGTTACGGGAATCCACAATAAGATTTTAAATATAAAATATAAAGTGGAATTCAATATAACTTCAAGCTATTCTGAATATAAAAGGAATATAGAATGCCTGATTATACCTGAAGTGACCAGTAACCTGCCACAAATTTCCTTTCAGAGAAAAGACGCGGGGATCCCTAGCGGTCTCCAATTGGCAGATCCGAACTTCAACATTACCAGCCCGATAGATCTGCTACTGGGAGCGGAGGTGTTCTGGGAAGTCTTGCATACCGATCGAATGAGAATTGGAGATGCTGGACTCACGCTACAAAGGACCGAGCTAGGATGGCTTGTCGCTGGACCTATCTCCACTCCGAAACCAAAAAGGCCAGTAAATTCCTGTAATTTATCCTTAAATTTATTGCATAAGCAATTAGAAAGCTTTTGGAAAATAGAGGAACTAACTCCTGTAAAACATAGAAGCCACGAAGAAAGAGCATGTGAAGAGAGCTTCTTACGCACGCATGAAAGAGATGAGAAAGGACGTTTTGCGGTAAGATTACCGCTGCGGCCCAATATTAATCAAATGGGTGAAACCCTAAAGGTGGCTGAAAAAAGATTCTATAATATGGAAAAAAAATTTCTTGCCAATAAGGACCTGATGCTAGATTATAAAAAATTCATGAAAGAGTATCAGGAATTGGGGCATATGACGCTGTGCGAAGCACCGCCAAAAGATAAAATTTGTTATTATTTGCCACACCATGCAGTGATGAAGGAGTCTAGCACGACAACCAAAACCAGGGTCGTGTTTGACGGATCAGCCAAGTCATCAACCGGTATATCATTAAACGACGCCCTCATGGTAGGGCCAGTTTTACAAAAGGATTTATGTGCGCAATTATTATTTTTCAGAAAGCACCAGTATGCAATAACCGCCGACATCGAGAAGATGTATCGTCAAATATTGGTGCAGCCTGAGGATAGAGATTTGCAGCGCATAGTCTGGAGGGACTCTCCGGAAGAAGAAATCCGACACTATCAACTCAATACTGTCACCTACGGTTTGGGACCATCATCCTTTCTGGCTACCAGATGCTTGGAACAGTTAGGAACAGAAAATCAAGAAGCATACAGAAAGGTCAGTCGCATCCTCAAATACAACTTTTATATGGATGATTTGATAACTGGCGACGAAAATGAGGCAGATTGTCTCACTATTAAGCAACAGTTGAGCAGCATTTTGGCATCTGCTGGCATGAATTTACGAAAATGGCGATCAAATTTACCCTCTATAAGTTCGAAACCAGAGAGTGATACAGATATGATTATTACTGATAACCCCAAGGAAAAGAAAATTCTAGGGTTGTCATGGAATAATCAGCAGGACTATTTTCAGTACATTGTAGAGCCCTTAGAAGCCTGCGTTAAAAGCAAACGCCAAATGTTATCATGTATCGCCTCTACCTTTGACCCATTGGGACTGATAGGGCCAATAACTTTAGTCGCAAAACTGATAATGCAAGGTTTGTGGCAAACTAAGATTCAGTGGGACGAAGATGTTCCATCTGAACAGATGAATGCGTGGAATTCATACATAAATGAATTACCTCTTTTAAATAATTTAAAAATACCGAGAAAGGTAATTTGCAAACATCAAGTTAAACTGCATCTGCATGGATTCTGTGACGCCTCGGAGAGGGCCTATGCAGCATGTATATATATAGTGTCTACTGATGAATCGGGAAACACAACTTCTTATTTAGTCACATCAAAATCAAGGGTGGCACCGTTGAAAAGCATATCACTACCAAAGCTGGAGCTTTGTGGTGCTGTTTTACTCACAAAATTAGTGAACTATGTCAAAATAGCTATGAACTTAAATGAAATAGATACAACCTACTGGTGCGATTCCATGATAACGCTATTCTGGATTCGTGGACAGCCAGCAAGGTGGAACACATTTGTGGCCAATAGGGTAGCTGAAATCCAAGAGTCCAGTCAACCCGCACAATGGAAACACGTAAGATCGGAGGATAATGCGGCGGACGTTTTATCCAGAGGCGCGACGGTGTCGCAGCTAATAAAGTCTGACATTTGGTGGCATGGACCCACCTGGTTGATTTCAGGCGATTACCCGATTACCAGCAGTGAAGTTACGCCGTTGGATCTACCAGAAGAAAGATTAAAACTAACTTTAATTTCAGCCGTAAAACAGGATTGGGAAATATTTTCCAGATACTCTTGCTTAACCAAATTGCAAAGGGTGACAGCTTATATTTTAAGATTTATATTTAATTGCAGAAATTCTTTGTCCAGGCGTAGCGGAGCACTAACTGTTTACGAATTGGAGAATTCACTTCACTTATTAATATCTCGTGCACAATGTTTTGCATTCCCCGAAGAGACGAGGGCCTTACAAGCCGGGGTAAATGTAAAGAATAGTAGTAGGTTAAAGTCATTAAATCCTTATTTGTTTAAGGATTTAATCCGGGTGGGGGGTAGGTTGTCCAACGGAAAAATGATATCGGAAAGCCAACAGCACCCCATAGTACTACCATCACATCATAAACTAAGTGAGCTTATTGTCAGGCACTACCATTATTTATATTTACATGCAGGAACGCAGGCATTGTTAGCGTTATTAAGAATGAAATACTGGCCGATTATGGGTAAAAATTTAATTAAAAAGGTTCTCAGATACTGTATTATATGTTTTAGATGTAACCCGAAAACAGAGCAACAACTGATGGCGGACCTACCTGCCGAACGAATAACGGAAGGTCGCGCATTTCAATCATCAGGCGTGGATTTCTGCGGCCCCATTTTGATCAAATCAGGTGTTAGCCGTAAGACTCACAGCGTAAAATCTTATATATGTCTATTTATATGTATGGTAACCAAAGCAATACATCTGGAACTAGTAATGTCTTTAAGCACTGATAGCTTCTTAAATGCGTTTAAACGTTTCATCTCGCGAAGAGGGAAACCCAGTAAAATGTTTTCAGATAACGCCACTAATTTTAGGGGCGCGAATAATGAATTAAGGGAAATATATGAATTTTTGGAAAATTCAAATGAAAAAATTGATAAATACTTAGCCAATTTATCTATTCGCTGGAAATTCATACCAGCAAGGGCCCCGCACTTCGGGGGACTTTGGGAGGCAGGGATCAAATCAGTAAAATATCATTTGAAAAGGGTAGCAAACGTTTCACTATTAACATATGAGGAATTCAGTACTGTATTATGTCAAATTGAATCATGCTTGAATTCCCGTCCCCTCTGTCCGCTGTCCAATGACCCCAAAGACCTAAAACCTCTCAGTCCTGGTCACTTTCTCATTGGAACGAGTTTAGCAGCGATCCCGGAGCAGAATTTGCAGAATGTAGCAGTCAATAGATTGAATCATTACCAAAAATTAAACCAACTAATACAGTCTTTTTGGTCGAGGTGGCGCAAAGAATACTTGGCTGAGCTGCAGACCCGGACGAAATGGACTGGCAACAACCAAAGGCAGCTGCAACCAGGCCAGATGGTCATTCTGAAGGAAGACAACGAACCTCCTTGTTTTTGGAGGCTAGGACGAGTGCACGCTGTACATCCCGGGCCTGATGGAAGAGTACGAGTGGCTACCATCATCACAGCACAGGGAACGGTCCAGAGGGCAATATCAAAACTATGCCTGCTTCCAATTGAGGACAACAAATGTGAAGACCATCTACCCGAGATGGACCAGGGAGAATAAGAAGCGACCCAGTAGCGCCAACACAGTGTGGCGCCCCCAAGCAAGACAGAATAACCAGAATAACCAGATTCTATAACCAGACTTTAAATTAATAAAAAGTACAAATTAAAGCGAAAAACAATAAAAAATTAATGAAAAAAATGCAAACAAAAGTGTAAAACAATAAAAAGGCAAAATGAATAAAGGTGGTGGAGGTCGTGACCTCTTGTGAAACTCGTGTAAAAAGAAAAACCAGATTGAGTGAAAATTAAAGGTTATAAGCTAACCAAAATAATAATAATAATAATAAAAAAAACACTGCAAGTGCCCACATATATTTAATGCTAGACATTTAATAATATTTACAATAAAATTGGCTGTCCTGGAAGGAAGACTTGGTCCCGTCCTCATTGTATTGTGTTTGTCCTAAAATTGAATGTGTAATTTATTGTAACTCTTTGATTTAATTTTTAACTTTGAATTTTTTAGCTAGAGCATGTAAATATGAATTTGTTAATTGCACAATTTAATCTGGGGTGAAATAGTTAAAGTAAAAAAAAATTTGTGAGCTATTTTTAGTATTATAAGTAGTATATTTTTTGTTCATTTTAGTTTAATAAAAAACTCATTCCTCACCGTTTTTTGGCTGGGAATATGTATAAAATTCAGGCCTTTAAATATCGAATTTAGCCAGGACTCACACCTCTCTAGATCCGCGTAAAAAACATTAGGTGATAACTCTCATAGTTAGTTAGCTAAATTATCAACAGATGTCCGGAAGGTACAACGCTGGGACCAGCCAAGGAGATATTTTCTATAAATGACGGTTTTTCAAAAGGATCTACCTTTTTCCTCTTCGTCGCTTCGCTGAAACTACATCTAATTACTAACTCCTTGGTCTGTCTCGGGTAGTTTTGTATCTTCCGATTATAAAAAATGTAATTGGAAATAGAACGAAATAAATCAAGAGTTCCTTAGAATTTGTCCTGAAGATGAGTCTTTATTTTACCGGTTCCTTACCTTAAAACTTTACAAGTACAAAACCCAAGAAATAACAACTAACACGTACATTAGATACACTAGATCTCATGGTCAAAAACATATCCAACAAGTAACTACTAACACAACATTTGGGCAAAAAGCTTCTTGTATTATGGCATTAAACTCTACAATAAAATACCACTCTCACTCAAAAACCTCAACATTATAACATTTAATTTTCAAATAAAAAGCTGGATACTATATATAGGGAGATCAGAAATAGAAAATATACTGATATCAAATACAGACTAAAACCAAATCTAGTGAACTGAATTATAAAGAAAACACCATCTTATTTTATTTATAATTGTTTAAAAAATATATACTACATGATATATATTATGCCTAATTCATATTAATTTCTTATAATTAAATTATAATATGTAAGTGAAATCCTCAGCACGGGAGATCCGAGTGAGGATATCATTATCTCTACTTGTTACTAAGAAATGAAGACAATAAACCTATTATTATTATTATTTATTGACGCATCTTTTTTTCGGTGACCAGACAACTCATAATGAAACCAACTCAGAAGCACCTCAGAAAGGTCATTAGGAGTGATGATATAAAAAAATAAAAAAATTGGTCAAATAGGTTAAGTTAGGTTAGGGTTACCGGCTATTTTAAAATTATTTTTTCATAGCTTTTAATGACCTTTTTGAGGTGTTTCTGAGTTGGTTTCATTATGAGTTGACATGGAACCCTTTTTTTCTACGGTAGCTCCTGTACATAGCAAAAAGCGAATCCTTCTTTTTCTTTCATTCGTCTACGGGTAATTCTAACATGCCCTGGTCGCAGGAGCAACAGAATTTGCTCCTGCGACCACTGTATTCCACTCTTAATCGTGCCGTATGAATGACAATACTAATAAAAAATAATTACTAGCGCGCACGTCTATTCACGACGACGTATTGAAGCTAACTGAAGGTAACCGAGTAGTGTAGAGAGGCACTTCGTGTAGGTACTTCGTGCAACCTCGAGTCCTTTGACTCGGGCGCAAAAACCGACAAAAACTGGAGGTCGCCCGAGGCGAGCCAAGGTTGGACGAAGTTAGACGAAGTGCCCCTCCGCACTATCGTATTCGGCTAACCTCGTTCAACTTCGCGAATAGTGTGGAGCTAACATTAAGATATAATGAACAACGAAGAATATGTAAATACACACACATAGTAGCCTAAAACAATAAACACAAGCATTTTATTTTGAGTATTCACCATAACTTTTTAAACATTTCCATTGAATAACTATGCTAAATTAGAATGATTGGTATAATGGTATAAGATACTAGAAAATAAGAAAAGGTAATGAAATAGTATTTCTAGCAGTAGCAGGTTAGCATGACATTTTTAATTGTTTTCTCTCTCTCCCCCCCCCCCCCCCCCTCTAAGTTGTGGGGAGGGGGCCCGGTATAGTCTACTAGACTTGGGGTCCAGATTGGCTGTCAGCGGCCCTGCCCTCAGGTGGTTTGGGCATGTAGAGCGAATGAACGAGGAAAGGAGTGCAAGAAGAATATATTACGCAAATGTGAATGGTAGAAGAAGTTGGGACACCCGAGGAAGACATGGCATGATCAAGTGAATCAGATACTTGAGACGGGCCATGTCAAGAGTCGGAATAATAGAAGAGTATGTATGAGACGATGTTGGAATGTGGCCAACACCGAGTTGTTTGGCGGCCTGTCCTCCCTGCCTACCCCTGCGGAACAGCATGATAGTTATACTTAGGGAACGTACCCATACTACGTGACACGTTTAGGGGGGGGGGGGGTCTTCAAAATGTCACTCTCCATACAAATGAGCGGCGGGTTGCTTAGGATTTTGGTCACGGTGGGGGGGGGGGGGGGTTAAAAATTGCAAAAAGTTGGTCACGTAGTATGGGTACGTTCCCTTAGTTATAAGTATTATAGAAACTTAATATCTTAACAGCATCCAGCAAAATGTTTCAATATATTTGCATAAACTACATACTTACTTTCTAATGTTTTTAATGTAATGTAATATTTTTTTAGGTCTGTCAAGGAAAAGAAAAACGTCTACACCATGATGTCCGCAGAAATTTCATGGAACTGGCGGAAGTCCAAAAAAAATCTGTAGATTTAACTACAGAACTTGATCTAGAAGACAAAAAAATTCTTCATGGACAGGAATATATGCACCGTGAAGCTGTATTTGAATTAAAGATTAAACATATGCAACATTTGCACGAATTGAAAGTTAAAAAAATCGAAGAGGAAAACCGAAGGGATAATGATTTCCCCGTTATAATAGAATGAAAGAATATAGCTTCACGGCGCTTATATTCTTGTTCATAAAGAATTTTCTTTTTGCTTGTAATTTTTTTTTACATTAATTAATAAATACTATAATAATTATAAATACATTTTACTTTTAAATTAATAAATACTTTATTTTATACAAAAAAATTACAATAAATGAGCAAAATAACTGTTGACAAGATTTTGTCTTATGTCATTATTACCCTGCCCAACATTTTCAGGAAAATGTCCTCCGTCAATTTCTTGGAGAATGACAGCAAAGTCTGGTGGTTCCGTGACATTGTTGTCAGTGCAAATGTTATGCAAGACCGCTGTGGCAACGATCACGGCTTCCATTCTTGTGGCATCGATTCTTAGTTTCATCCCCACTGCGGGAAAACGCCTTTTCCATATCCCGAAAATCCTTTCTACCACATTTCTGGTCCTGATTTGGCTTTCATTGTATAAAAGCTCAGCGTCAGAAAGAGGATTTGCCAGTGGGGTTAATAAATAAGGTTTTACTGCATAACCGCGATCGCAAACCAGGTGTCTGGCTCCATAGAGCCCGTCTTCCAGTTTTCCTTTAATTCTTGAGTTGTTAAAAATGGTGCTATCATGCGTGGAACCTGGCCATCTTGTCACAATGTTGGTTATTTTGCACTTGGCATCCACTATTGCTTGCACATTGTATGAAAAGTGTAATCTTAAAGCGCGCCTTCCACCGCGAGCGGAGCGGACTCAATAAGGAATCCGCTCGACTAGCAAACGTAAACTGCATACAAGTGCTTCCATCAAGAACGAGGTGAGCGGAGCGGACTAAACGAGTTAAATAGGTTCGAACGAGTCCACTCCGCTAATGCGAGCGGAGCGGACTCCGTACAAACTCCGCTCGACTCGCACACGTCAGCTGCATACAAGTGCTTCCATCAAAAACGCGGTGAGCGGAGCAGACCTAACTTGTTAAAATAGGTCCGAAAGAGACCGCTCGCGCACACCATCGCTGACTAGTTTCTAGCGGACTCCGCTCAAGAACTGTAGCCAATTTAATTGCCTCGCTGCGTTTTTGTCGAGATGGAGGTGTTTATTAAGGCCGTTTGCCAATTTCGTTTATAGGACACTATTCGCAAAGATTGTCAACATAAAGGATTTGGCTTAGAAAACCATTATTGAGATTTATGCACCCTAGAGATGTCTCCTCTGCATCTTTGTATCGTTCCTGTTGCATAAAAGTGCAATGTTATTAGAATCTGGTCCGCAGCACAAACGGCGTAATTTCTGAAATGACAAAAAAAAATTTTTTTCAGTGCTATTGCATTTATTAAAATATTATTTTGGCAGTTACATACAATATAATTATGCTAATATATTGTCAATAGAATTGTAGATACATTAGTTTAATTAAACTTACTTGTTTGTAGACGTTGTGATGTCATTGGCAATGAGTGATGTTAATTGCCTAACCATACTTTTCGATATCCGAAATCTGGCGATAAAATCCATTTCTTCCCACAGGAAATGATCGGTTCGTGGTTTAAATTGTTTCTTCTTTCTATTTCCCACACATTCTAAAATCAATCGATTATCAAAACCAAGATTGTCAGACATTTTTTCAACTATTTTCTCTTCAAACAATATTTCGTTCCTTGGTGACGGATGACGGCTACAAAATTGACCAAATTCTAACTAAACTGTCAACATCTCTGGGTTAAATAAAAGTAACTATTTTTAAATAAAAGTAACTTTTATTTAAACGAAGTTGAAACAACCCATTCTTGTAAGAAATTACAAAAAAGTTACTATTATTTAACTTTACATTTGTTCGACACACCCACCTTCTAAATCAAGCGTATTTTTAAAACAATATCATTTTGTCGCATTTACATGCATATTTTGGGGTTTGATCAAACTAGCGCTGTCTCGTTTGTTTAAAGTGCCGCTAGGATGCTGCTAAAACGAGATGCAACGCCTGTCGAATGACCGCGGGCAGCAAATTGAATATTTTGTGGAGAATGTAGAAGAATATATATTCTTCAAAACCGTTGTAAAAATTTAGCTGAACAATTGGATATCTTTTTTTAGTAAGTGCCTTCCATATCTGGTCAACCAATGAGAAGGCTTCGTTCACAACACACCACGCCCAACACGACCAATCAGAAGGCTTCCTTTTTCAGCCATCTTTGATTATACACAAGCGGATCAAATGCGTACGGGGATTTGGGCGGATCCGCAACGTATGGGAATTTGGACGGATCAAGAAATAAGATGCGTATGATTTCCATACAAAGTTCGAAAATTTTATGTGCAATATATCAAAAACTTTTACCGAGAAACTGGCAACCTTGGTATTTGTAGTAACGTTGTTGCCAATTCATACAGATATATTCCACCAAAGCCAAGTTATACGGTGTTAAAGGTGGATCAACATTGTCAAACAACTTCTTACAGGATCAAGATACTACGGGAAGAGGTCAATATATATATATATATATTGACCTCTTCCCGTAGTATCTTGATCCTGTAAGAAGTTGGTTGACAATGTTGATCCACCTTTAACACCGTATAACTTGGCTTTGATGGAATATATCTGTATGAATTGGCAACAACGTTACTACAAATACCAAGGTTGCCAGTTTCTCGGTAAAAGTTTTTGATATATTGCACATAAAATTTTCGAACTTTGTATGGAAATCATACGCATCTTATTTGTTGATCCGTCCAAATTCCCATACGTTGCGGATCCGCCCAAATATCCGTACGCATTTGATCCGCTTGTGTATAATCAAAGATGGCTGAAAAAGGAAGCCTTCTGATTGGTCGTGTTGGGCGTGGTGTGTTGTGAACGAAGCCTTCTCATTGGTTGACCAGATATGGAAGGCACCTACTAAAAAAAGGTATCCAATTGTTCAGCTAAATTTTTTCAACGTTTATGAAGAATATATATTTTTGTAAATTCTCCACAAAATATTCAATTTGCTGCCCGCGGTCATTCGACAGGCGTTGCATCTCGCTCTAGCAGCATTATAGCGGCACTTTAAACAAACGAGACAGCGCTAGTTTGATCAAACCCATCTCATCGTGATTGGATCAGTATGCAGTCTCGTGTTAGTTTTCTAACATTTTGCTTAATGTATTTTATAAAATTCTAACTAACCATAACGCTTTTTCTCTGCAGGGGTAGGCAGAAAGGACGGACCGCCAAACAACTCGGTCTTGGCACACACTCTTTGCCTCACTCACATTCATACATCGTATCATACATTATCTTATATTATTCTGACTTTTGACACGGCCCGACTCAAGTATCTGATTCACTTGATCGTGCCATTACTTCCACGGATGTCCACCTGAGAAAAAATCTCTCAGTACCTACCTTTATCATATTTGGGGATGCTGTGTGGAGGCCTTCTTTTTATGAAAAGAAGAAAAGGAAGCCCGGGTAAGGAAAGAGGTATGAAGGGTGGGTAGGAATCTGGGGGTCAGTGTGTCCAGGAGTGATGGACGGATGAATCCATCCCTCCCACTGCGGTGCATGGCGTTATTCCGAGAAAATCCAGCTGGAGATATCAAAAGGTCGCCTTCAAGATTAAGATTTGGGAGGTGGGTATGGGTACCGCCGCCCCGGGAACCGTTTTTTGGATAACCAATACCTCTGTCATAGGTCACCCCAAGTGGTTCGCTATGCTTTCCTCTTTGTGCGTTGCTTCGTAGCCAGCCTATCGGTCTCCTCTTTGTGCGATGCTTCGTATCTATCACTCTCGTCTACTTTAGTTTTCACTTTTCTCGCATGTGAGTGAACTGCACACAGATTCTATAAAATTATTCAAGTGAAAACTTCTTTAGGACCGTTGTGATTTGAAACTGGATGAAACGAAAAAAAGCGACACTAAAAATAGACAAACAATATGTTATACATCTATAGGATTAAACCTGCAAGAGAATGAATGACATAGACTAATCGCTTTCCTCTTTGTGCGTTGCTTCGTAGCCAGCCTATCGGTCTCCTCTTTGTGCGATGCTTCGTATCTATCACTCTCGTCTACTTTAGTTTTCACTTTTCTCGCATGTGAGTGAACTGCACACAGATTCTATAAAATTATTCAAGTGAAAACTTCTTTAGGACCGTTGTGATTTGAAACTGGATGAAACGAAAAAAAGCGACACTAAAAATAGACAAACAATCTGTTATACATCTATAGGATTAAACCTGCAAGAGAATGAATGACATAGACTAATCGCTTTCCTCTTTGTGCGTTGCTTCGTAGCCAGCCTATCGGTCTCCTCTTTGTGCGATGCTTCGTATCTATCACTCTCGTCTACTTTAGTTTTCACTTTTCTCGCATGTGAGTGAACTGCACACAGATTCTATAAAATTATTCAAGTGAAAACTTCTTTAGGACCGTTGTGATTTGAAACTGGATGAAACGAAAAAAAGCGACACTAAAAATAGACAAACAATCTGTTATACATCTATAGGATTAAACCTGCAAGAGAATGAATGACATAGACTAATCGCTTTCCTCTTTGTGCGTTGCTTCGTAGCCAGCCTATCGGTCTCCTCTTTGTGCGATGCTTCGTATCTATCACTCTCGTCTACTTTAGTTTTCACTTTTCTCGCATGTGAGTGAACTGCACACAGATTCTATAAAATTATTCAAGTGAAAACTTCTTTAGGACCGTTGTGATTTGAAACTGGATGAAACGAAAAAAAGCGACACTAAAAATAGACAAACAATCTGTTATACATCTATAGGATTAAACCTGCAAGAGAATGAATGACATAGACTAATCGCTTTCCTCTTTGTGCGTTGCTTCGTAGCCAGCCTATCGGTCTCCTCTTTGTGCGATGCTTCGTATCTATCACTCTCGTCTACTTTAGTTTTCACTTTTCTCGCATGTGAGTGAACTGCACACAGATTCTATATAATTATTCAAGTGAAAACTTCTTTAGGACCGTTGTGATTTGAAACTGGATGAAACGAAAAAAAGCGACACTAAAAATAGACAAACAATCTGTTATACATCTATAGGATTAAACCTTCAAGAGAATGAATGACATAGACTAATCGCTTTCCTCTTTGTGCGTTGCTTCGTAGCCAGCCTATC